>MU847738.1:0-41676 GCA_032690845.1 Eleusine coracana subsp. coracana
AATACTTCCCTATGGTTAATATACTGCCCTGATACCTCCTAGTGCGAGCATGTTACATTCATTCAGTGGTCGAACTCCATCGTGGTGGGAGACTCGCCCACCGTATCATGAACCGCGCCAAGACTATACCAAGTTTACGGGTATCAAGGAACCATGGAAAGTAACCCACATCCCTCGGCCACGCGGTTCAGCACACCGTGGGTCTAAGCACATGAAAAATGAGACCTATAACCTAAAACGAGCGTCACTTTTAAATCCGTTGTCCGACCGGGGCATACTTTTTTTAGAAGCTTGCGGTGAGGCAACACCAACAAAAAGAAAATTGAAAGAGTAGAATAGTATATAATTTTTTCAAAATAAATACTTCCCTATGGTTAAGATACTGCCCGAATGCATTCTACTGTGAGCATTTTACATTCAATACAGCGTCGATATCCTTCATGGTAGAGGACTCGCCCACCGTATCATGAACCGCGCCTAGACTACCAAGTTTATGGGTATACAAGGAACCATGGAAGGTAACCCACATCCCCCGGCCACGCGGTTGAGCACACCGTGGGTGTAAGCACATGAAAATGAGACCTATAACCTAAAACGAGCGTCACTTTTAAATCCGTTGTCCGACCGGGGCATACTTTTTTTTAGAAAGCTTGCGGTGAGGCCAACACCAACAAAAAGAAAAATTGAAAGAGTAGAATAGTATATAATTTTTTCAAAATAAATACTTCCCTATGGTTAAGATACTGCCCCGAATGCATTCTACTGTGAGCATTTTACATTCAATACAGCATCGATATCCTTCATGGTAGAGGACTCGCCCACCGTATCATGAACCGCGCCTAGACTACCAAGTTTACGGGTATACAAGGAACCATGGAAGGTAACCCACATCCCTCGGCCACACGGTTCAGCACACCGTGGGTGTAAGCACATGAAAAATGAGACCTAGAACCTAGAACGAGCATAACTTTGGCATCAGTTGTCCGATCGAGGCATACTTTTTTTTTCTAGAAAGCTTGCGGCGAGGCCAACACCGACAAAAAGCAAAATTCAAAGTATAGAATAGTATATAATTTTTGTCAAAATAAATACTTCCCTATGGTTAAGATACTGCCCCGAATACCTCCTACTGCCAACATGTTTCATTCAATACAGCGTCAAACTCCATCGTGGTGGAGGACTCGCCCACCGTTTCATGAACCGTGCCTAGATTACCAAGTTTATGGGTACGCATGGAACCATGGAAGGTAACCCACATCCCTCGGCCATGCAGTTCAGCACACCGAGGGTGTATGCACATGAAAAAGGAGACCTATAACCTAAAACGAGAGTAACTTTTGCGTCCGTTGTCCGTTCGGGGCATACTTTTTTTCTAGAAAGCTTGTGGCGAGGCCAACACCAACAAAAAGTGAAATTCAAAGTGTAGAATAGTATATAATTTTTTACAAAATAAATACTTCCCTATGGTTAATATACTGCCCTGAATACCTCCTAGTGCGAGCATGTTACATTCAATTTAGTGTCGAACTCCATCGTGGTGGAGGACTCGCCCACCGTATCATGAACCGCGCCAAGACTACCAAGTTTACGGGTATACAAGGAACCATGGAAAGTAACCCACATCCCTCGGCCACGCGGTTCAGCACACCGTGGGTCTAAGCACATGAAAAATGAGACCTATAACCTAAAACGAGCGTCACTTTTAAATCCGTTGTCCGACCGGGGCATACTTTTTTTTAGAAAGCTTGCGGTGAGGCCAACACCAACAAAAAGAAAAATTGAAAGAGTAGAATAGTATATAATTTTTTCAAAATAAATACTTCCCTATGGTTAAGATACTGCCCCGAATGCATTCTACTGTGAGCATTTTACATTCAATACAGCGTCGATATCCTTCATGGTAGAGGACTCGCCCACCGTATCATGAACCGCGCCTAGACTACCAAGTTTACGGGTATACAAGGAACCATGGAAGGTAACCCACATCCCTCGGCCACACGGTTCAGCACACCGTGGGTGTAAGCACATGAAAAATGAGACCTAGAACCTAGAACGAGCATAACTTTGGCATCAGTTGTCCGATCGAGGCATACTTTTTTTTTCTAGAAAGCTTGCGGCGAGGCCAACACCGACAAAAAGCAAAATTCAAAGTATAGAATAGTATATAATTTTTGTCAAAATAAATACTTCCCTATGGTTAAGATACTGCCCCGAATACCTCCTACTGCCAACATGTTTCATTCAATACAGCGTCAAACTCCATCGTGGTGGAGGACTCGCCCACCGTTTCATGAACCGTGCCTAGATTACCAAGTTTATGGGTACGCATGGAACCATGGAAGGTAACCCACATCCCTCGGCCATGCGGTTCAGCACACCGAGGGTGTATGCACATGAAAAAGGAGACCTATAACCTAAAACGAGAGTAACTTTTGCGTCCGTTGTCCGTTCGGGGCATACTTTTTTTCTAGAAAGCTTGTGGCGAGGCCAACACCAACAAAAAGTGAAATTCAAAGTGTAGAATAGTATATAATTTTTTACAAAATAAATACTTCCCTATGGTTAATATACTGCCCTGAATACCTCCTAGTGCGAGCATGTTACATTCAATTCAGTGTCGAACTCCATCGTGGTGGAGGACTCGCCCACCGTATCATGAACCGCGCCAAGACTACCAAGTTTACGGGTATACAAGGAACCATGGAAAGTAACCCACATCCCTCGGCCACGCGGTTCAGCACACCGTGGGTCTAAGCACATGAAAAATGAGACCTATAACCTAAAACGAGCGTCACTTTTAAATCCGTTGTCCGACCGGGGCATACTTTTTTTAGAAAGCTTGCGGTGAGGCCAACACCAACAAAAAGAAAAATTGAAAGAGTAGAATAGTATATAATTTTTTCAAAATAAATACTTCCCTATGGTTAAGATACTGCCCTGAATGCATTCTACTGTGAGCATTTTACATTCAATACAGCGTCGATATCCTTCATGGTAGAGGACTCGCCCACCGTATCATGAACCGCGCCTAGACTACCAAGTTTACGGGTATACAAGGAACCATGGAAGGTAACCCACATCCCTCGGCCACACGGTTCAGCACACCGTGGGTGTAAGCACATGAAAAATGAGACCTAGAACCTAGAACGAGCATAACTTTGGCATCAGTTGTCCGATCGAGGCATACTTTTTTTTTCTAGAAAGCTTGCGGCGAGGCCAACACCGACAAAAAGCAAAATTCAAAGTATAGAATAGTATATAATTTTTGTCAAAATAAATACTTCCCTATGGTTAAGATACTGCCCCGAATACCTCCTACTGCCAACATGTTTCATTCAATACAGCGTCAAACTCCATCGTGGTGGAGGACTCGCCCACCGTTTCATGAACCGTGCCTAGATTACCAAGTTTATGGGTACGCATGGAACCATGGAAGGTAACCCACATCCCTCGGCCATGCGGTTCAGCACACCGAGGGTGTATGCACATGAAAAAGGAGACCTATAACCTAAAACGAGAGTAACTTTTGCGTCCGTTGTCCGTTCGGGGCATACTTTTTTTCTAGAAAGCTTGTGGCGAGGCCAACACCAACAAAAAGTGAAATTCAAAGTGTAGAATAGTATATAATTTTTTACAAAATAAATACTTCCCTATGGTTAATATACTGCCCTGAATACCTCCTACTGCGAGCATGTTACATTCAATTCAGTGCCGAACTCCATCGTGGTGGAGGACTCGCCCACCGTATCATGAACCGCGCCAAGACTACCAAGTTTACGGGTATGCAAGGAACCATGGAAAGTAACCCACATCCCTCGGCCACGCGGTTCAGCACACCGTGGGTCTAAGCACATGAAAAATGAGACCTATAACCTAAAACGAGCGTCACTTTTAAATCCGTTGTCCGACCGGGGCATACTTTTTTTTTAGAAAGCTTGCGGTGAGGCCAACACCAACAAAAAGAAAAATTGAAAGAGTAGAATAGTATATAATTTTTTTCAAAATAAATACTTCCCTATGGTTAAGATACTGCCCCGAATGCATTCTACTGTGAGCATTTTACATTCAATACAGCGTCGATATCCATCATGGTAGAGGACTCGCCCACCGTATCATGAACCGCGCCTAGACTACCAAGTTTATGGGTATACAAGGAACCATGGAAGGTAACCCACATCCCCCGGCCATGCGGTTCAGCACACCGTGGGTGTAAGCACACAAAAAATGAGACCTATAACCTAAAACGAGCGTAACTTTTGCGTCCGTTGTCTGTTCGGGGCATACTTTTTTTCTAGAAAGCTTGCGGCGAGGGCAACACTAGCAAAAAGTGAAATTCAAAGTGTAGAATAGTATATAATTTTTTATAGAATAAATACTTCCCTATGGTTAATATACTGCCCTGAATACCTCCTACTGCGAGAATGTTACATTCAATTCAGCGTCGAACTCCATCGCGGTGGAGGACTCGCCCACTGTATCCTGAACCGCGCCTAGACTACCAACTATACGGGTATACAAGGAACCATGGAAGGTAACCCACATCCCTCGGCCATGCGGGTCAGCACACCGTGGGTCTAAGCACATGAAAAATGAGACCTATAACCTAAAACGAGCGTCACTTTTAAATCCGTTGTCCGACCGGGGCATACTTTTTTTTAGAAAGCTTGCGGTGAGGCCAACACCAACAAAAAGAAAAATTGAAAGAGTAGAATAGTATATAATTTTTTCAAAATAAATACTTCCCTATGGTTAAGATACTGCCCCGAATGCATTCTACTGTGAGCATTTTACATTCAATACAGCGTCGATATCCATCATGGTAGAGGACTCGCCCACCGTATCATGAACCGCGCCTAGACTACCAAGATTATGGGTATACAAGGAACCATGGAAGGTAACCCACATCCCCCGGCCATGCGGTTCAGCACACCGTGGGTGTAAGCACACGAAAATTGAGACCTAGAACCTAAAGCGAGCGTAACTTTTGTGTCCGTTGTCTGTTCGGGGCATACTTTTTTTCTAGAAAGCTTGTGGCGAGGCCAACACTGACAAAAAGTGAAATTCAAAGTGTAGAATAGTATATAATTTTTTATAGAATAAATACTTCCCTATGGTTAATATACTGCCCTGAATACCTCCTACTGCGAGAATGTTACATTCAATTCAGCGTCGAACTCCATCGCGGTGGAGGACTCGCCCACTGTATCCTGAACCGCGCCTAGACTACCAACTATACGGGTATACAAGGAACCATGGAAGGTAACCCACATCCCTCGGCCATGCGGGTCAGCACACCGTGGGTCTAAGCACATGAAAAATGAGACCTATAACCTAAAACGAGCGTCACTTTTAAATCCGTTGTCCGACCGGGGCATACTTTTTTTTAGAAAGCTTGCGGTGAGGCCAACACCAACAAAAAGAAAAATTGAAAGAGTAGAATAGTATATAATTTTTTCAAAATAAATACTTCCCTATGGTTAAGATACTGCCCCGAATGCATTCTACTGTGAGCATTTTACATTCAATACAGCGTCGATATCCTTCATGGTAGAGGACTCGCCCACCGTATCATGAACCGCGCCTAGACTACCAAGTTTACGGGTATACAAGGAACCATGGAAGGTAACCCACATCCCTCGGCCACGCGGTTCAGCACACCGTGGGTGTAAGCACATGAAAAATGAGACCTAGAACCTAGAACGAGCATAACTTTGGCATCAGTTGTCCGATCGAGGCATACTTTTTTTTTCTAGAAAGCTTGCGGCGAGGCCAACACCGACAAAAAGCAAAATTCAAAGTATAGAATAGTATATAATTTTTGTCAAAATAAATACTTCCCTATGGTTAAGATACTGCCCCGAATACCTCCTACTGCCAACATGTTTCATTCAATACAGCGTCAAACTCCATCGTGGTGGAGGACTCGCCCACCGTATCATGAACCGTGCCTAGATTACCGAGTTTATGGGTACGCATGGAACCATGGAAGGTAACCCACATCCCTCGGCCATGCGGTTCAGCACACCGAGGGTGTATGCACATGAAAAAGGAGACCTATAACCTAAAACGAGAGTAACTTTTGCGTCCGTTGTCCGTTCGGGGCAAATTTTTTTTCTAGAAAGCTTGTGGCGAGGCCAACACCAACAAAAAGTGAAATTCAAAGTGTAGAATAGTATATAATTTTTTACAAAATAAATACTTCCCTATGGTTAATATACTGCCCTGAATACCTCCTACTGCGAGCATGTTACATTCAATTCAGTGTCGAACTCCATCGTGGTGGAGGACTCGCCCACCGTATCATGAACCGCGCCAAGACTACCAAGTTTACGGGTATGCAAGGAACCATGGAAAGTAACCCACATCCCTCGGCCACGCGGTTCAGCACTCTGTGGGTCTAAGCACATGAAAAATGAGACCTATAACCTAAAACGAGCGTCACTTTTAAATCCGTTGTCCGACCGGGGCATACTTTTTTTTAGAAAGCTTGCGGTGAGGCCAACACCAACAAAAAGAAAAATTGAAAGAGTAGAATAGTATATAATTTTTTTCAAAATAAATACTTCCCTATGGTTAAGATACTGCCCCGAATGCATTCTACTGTGAGCATTTTACATTCAATACAGCGTCGATATCCATCATGGTAGAGGACTCGCCCACCGTATCATGAACCGCGCCTAGACTACCAAGTTTATGGGTATACAAGGAACCATGGAAGGTAACCCACATCCCCCGGCCACGCGGTTCAGCACACCGTGGGTGTAAGCACACGAAAAATGAGACCTATAACCTAAAACGAGCGTAACTTTTGCGTCCGTTGTCTGTTCGGGGCATACTTTTTTTCTAGAAAGCTTGTGGCGAGGCCAACACTGACAAAAAGTGAAATTCAAAGTGTAGAATAGTATATAATTTTTTATAGAATAAATACTTCCCTATGGTTAATATACTGCCCTGAATACCTCCTACTGCGAGAATGTTACATTCAATTCAGCGTCGAACTCCATCGCGGTGGAGGACTCGCCCACTGTATCCTGAACCGCGCCTAGACTAACAAGTATACGGGTATACATGGAACCATGGAAGGTAACCCACATCCCTCGGCCATGCGGTTCAGCACACCGTGGGTCTAAGCACATGAAAAATGAGACCTGGAACCTAAAACGAGCATAACTTTTGTGTCCGTTGTCCGCTCGGGGCATACTTTTTTTCTAGAAAGCTTGCGGCGAGGGCAACACTAGCAAAAAGCAAAATTCAAAGTGTAGAATAGTATATAATTTATTACAAATTAAATACTTCCCAATGGTTAATATAGTGCCCTGAATACCTCATACTGCCAGCATGTTACATTCAATACAACGTCGAACTCCATTCTGGTGGAGGACTCGCCCACCGTATCATGAACCGCGCCTAGACTACCATGTTTACGGGTATACAAGGAACCATGGAAGGTAACCCACATCCCTCGGCCACGCGGTTCAGCACACCGTGGGTGTAAGCACATGAAAAATGAGACCTAGAACCTAAAACGAGCATAACTTTCGCATCAGTTGTCCGATCGAGGCATACTTTTTTTTTCTAGAAAGCTTGCGGCGAGGCCAACACCGACAAAAAGCAAAATTCAAAGTATAGAATAGTATATATTTTTTGTCAAAATAAATACTTCCCTATGGTTAAGATACTGCCCCGAATACCTCCTACTGCCAACATGTTTCATTCAATACAGCGTCAAACTCCATCGTGGTGGAGGACTCGCCCACCGTATCATGAACCGTGCCTAGATTACCGAGTTTATGGGTACGCATGGAACCATGGAAGGTAACCCACATCCCTCGGCCATGCGGTTCAGCACACCGAGGGTGTATGCACATGAAAAAGGAGACCTATAACCTAAAACAAGAGTAACTTTTGCGTCCGTTGTCCGTTCGGGGCATACCTTTTTTCTAGAAAGCTTATGGTGAGGCCAACACCAAAAAAAAGTGAAATTCAAAGTGTAGAATAGTATATAATTTTTTACAAAATAAATACTTCCCTATGGTTAATATACTGCCCTGAATACCTCCTACTGCCAGCATGTTACATTTAATACAGCGTCGAACTCCATCGTGGTGGAGGACTCGCTCACCGTATCATGAACCGCGCCTAGACTACCAAGTTTACAGGTATACAAGGAACCATGGAAGGTAACCCACATCCCTCGGCCACGCGGTTCAGCACACCGTGGGTGTAAGTACACAAAAAATGAGACCTAGAACCTAAAACGAGAGTAACTTTTGTATCCGTTGTCCGCTCGGGGCATACTTTTTTTCTAGAAAGCATGCGGCGAGGCCAACACCGGCAAAAAGAGAAATTCAAAGTGTAGAATAGTATATAACTTTTTACAAATTAAATACTTCCCTATGGTTAAGATACTATCCTGAATACCTCCTACTGCCAGCATGTTACATTGAATATAGCGTCGAACTCCATTGCGGTGGAGGACTCGCCCACCGTATCATGAACCACGCCTAGACTACCAAGTTTACGGGTATACAAGGAACCATGGAAGGTAACCCACATCCCTCGGCCATGCAGTTCAGCACACCGTGGGTGTAAGCACATGAAAAATGAGACCTAGTACCTAAAACGAGAGTAACTTTTGCGTCCGTTGTCCGTTCGGGGCATACTTTTTTTCTAGAAAACTTGTGGCGAGGCCAACACCAACAAAAAGTGAAATTCAAACTGTAGAATAGTATATAATTTTTTACAAAATAAATACTTCCCTATGGTTAATATACTGCCCTGAATACCTCCTACTGCCAGCATGTTACGTTCAATACGGCTTCGAACTCCATTGTGGTGAAGGACTCGCCCACCGTAATATGAACCGCGCCTAGACTACCATGTTTACGGGTATACAAGGAACCATAGAAGGTAACCCACATCCCTCGGCCACGCGGTTCATCACACCGTGGGTGTAAGCACATGAAAAATGAGACCTATAACCAAAAACGAGAGTAACTTTTGCGTCAGTTGTCCGTTTGGGGCATAGATTGTTCTAGAAAGCTTGTGGCGAGGCCAACACCGACAAAAAGTGAAATTCAAAGTGTAGAATAGTATATAATTTTTTACAAAATAAATACTTCCCTATGGTTAATATACTGCCCTGAATACCTCCTACTATGAGCATGTTACATTCAATTCAGTGTCGAAGTCCATCATGGTGGAGGACTCGCCCACCGTATCATGAACCGCACCTAGACTACCAAGTTTACAGGTATACAAGGAATCATGGAAGGTAACCCACATCCCTTGGCCATGCGGTTCAGCACACCGAGGGTGTATGCACATGAAAAAGGAGACCTATAACCTAAAACGAGAGTAACTTTTGCGTATGTTGTCCATTCGGGGCATACATTTTTTCTAGAAAGCTTGTGGCGAGGCCAACACCGACAAAAAGTGAAATTCAAAGTATAGAATAGTATATAATTTTTTACAAAATAAATACTTCCCTATGGTTAATATACTGCCCAGAATACCTCCTACTGCCAGCATGTTACATTTAATACAGCGTCGAACTCCATCGTGGTGGAGGACTCGGCCACCGTATCATGAACCGCGCCTAGACTACCAAGTTTATAGGTATACAAGGAACCATGGAAGGTAACCCACATCCCTCGGCCACGTGGTTCAGCACACCGTGGGTCTAAGCACATGAAAAATGAGACCTATAACCTAAAACGAGCGTAACTTTTGCATCCGTTGTCCGACCGGTGCATATGTTTTTTTTTTCTAGAAAGCTTGCAGTGAGGCCAACACCGACAAAAAGAAAAATTTAAAGAGTAGAATAGTATATAATGTTTTTTAAAATAAATACTTTCCTATGGTTAAGATACTGCCCCGAATGCATCCTACTGCCAGCATGTTACATTCAATAGAGCGTCGAACTCCATCATGGTGGAGGACTCGCCCACCGTATCATGAACCGCGCCTAGACTACCAAGTTTACGGGTATATAAGGAACCATGGAAGGTAACCCACATCCCTCGGCCATGCGGTTCAGCACACCGTGGGTGTATGCACATGAAAAAGGAGACCTATAACCTAAAATGAGAGTAACTTTTGCGTCCGTTGTCCGTTCGGGGCATACTTTTTTTCTAGAAAGCTTGTGGCCAGGCCAACACCGACAAAAAGTGGAATTCAAAGTGTAGAATAGTATATAATTTTTTACAAAATAAATACTTCCCTATGGTTAATATACTGCCCTGAATACCTCCTACTGTGAGCATGTTACATTCAATTCAGCGTGGAACTCTATCGTGGTGGAGGACTCGCCCACCGTATCATGAACCGCGCCTAGACTACCAAGTTTACGGGTATACAAGGAACCATGGAAGGTAACCCACATCCCTCGGCCACGCGGTTCAGCACACGGTGGGTCTAAGCACATGAAAAATAAGACCTAGAACGTAAAATGAGCATAACTTTTGCATCCGTTGTCCGACCGGGGCATACTTTTTTTTTCTAGAAAGCTTGCGAGAGGCCAACACCGACAAAAAGAAAAATTTAAAGAGTAGAATAGTATATAATTTTTTTCAAAATAAATACTTCACTATGGTTTAGATACTGCCCCGAATGCCTCCTACTGCCAGCATGTTACATTCAATACAGCGTCGAACTCCATCGTGGTGGAGGACTCACCCACCGTATCATGAACCGCGCCTAGATTACCAAGTTTATGGGTACGCATGGAACTATGGAAGGTAACCCACATCCCTCGGCCATGCGGTTCAGCACACCGAGGGTGTATGCACATGAAAAAGGACACCTATAACCTAAAACAAGAGTAACTTTTGCATCCGTTATCCGATTGGGGCATACTTTTTTTTCTAGAAATCTTGCGGCGAGGCCAACACTGACAAAAAGCAAAATTCAAAGAATAGAATAGTATATAATTTTTTTAAAAAGAAATACTTCCCTACGGTTAAGATACTGCCCTGAATACCTCCTACTGCCAACATGTTACATTCAATACAGCGTCGAACTCCATTGTGGTGGAGGACTCGCCCACCGTATCATGAACCGTGCTTAGACTACAAAGTTTACGGGTATACAAGGAACCATGGAAGGTAACCCACATCCCTCGGCCATGCGGTTCAGCACACCGTGGGTGTATGCACACGAAAAAGGAGACCTATAACCTGAAATGAGAGTAACTTTTGCGTCCGTTGTCCGTTCGGGGCATACTTTTTTTCTAGAAAGCTTGTGGCCAGGCCAACACCGACAAAAAGTGGAATTCAAAGTGTAGAATAGTATATAATTTTTTACAAAATAAATACTTCCCTATGGTTAATATACTGCCCTGAATACCTCCTACTGTGAGCATGTTACATTCAATTCAGCGTGGAACTCTATCGTGGTGGAGGACTCGCCCACCGTATCATGAACCGCGCCTAGACTACCAAGTTTACGGGTATACAAGGAACCATGGAAGGTAACCCACATCCCTCGGCCACGCGGTTCAGCACACCGTGGGTCTAAGCACATGAAAAATAAGACCTAGAACGTAAAATGAGCATAACTTTTGCATCCGTTGTCCGACCGGGGCATACTTTTTTTTTCTAGAAAGCTTGCGGTGAGGCCAACACCGACAAAAAGAAAAATTTAAAGAGTAGAATAGTATATAATTTTTTTCAAAATAAATACTTCACTATGGTTTAGATACTGCCCCGAATGCATCCTACTGCCAGCATGTTACATTCAATACAGCGTCGAACTCCATCGTGGTGGAGGACTCGCCCACCGTATCATGAACCGCGCCTAGATTACCAAGTTTATGGGTACGCATGGAACTATGGCAAGGTAACCCACATCCCTCGGCCATGCGGTTCAGCACACCGAGGGTGTATGCACATGAAAAAGGAGACCTATAACCTAAAACAAGAGTAACTTTTGCATCCGTTATCCGATTAGGGCATACTTTTTTTTCTAGAAATCTTGCGGCGAGGCCAACACTGACAAAAAGCAAAATTCAAAGAATAGAATAGTATATAATTTTTTTAAAAAGAAATACTTCCCTACGGTTAAGATACTGCCCTGAATACCTCCTACTGCCAACATGTTACATTCAATATAGCGTCGAACTCCATTGTGGTGGAGGACTCGCCCACCGTATCATGAACCGTGCTTAGACTACAAAGTTTACGGGTATACAAGGAACCATGGAAGGTAACCCACATCCCTCGGCCATGCGGTTCAGCACACCGTGGGTGTATGCACACGAAAAAGGAGACCTATAACCTGAAATGAGAGTAACTTTTGCGTCCGTTGTCCGTTCGGGGCATACTTTTTTTCTAGAAAGCTTGTGGCCAGGCCAACACCGACAAAAAGTGGAATTCAAAGTGTAGAATAGTATATAATTTTTTACAAAATAAATACTTCCCTATGGTTAATATACTGCCCTGAATACCTCCTACTGTGAGCATGTTACATTCAATTCAGCGTGGAACTCTATCGTGGTGGAGGACTCGCCCACCGTATCATGAACCGCGCCTAGACTACCAAGTTTACGGGTATACAAGGAACCATGGAAGGTAACCCACATCCCTCGGCCACGCGGTTGAGCACACCGTGGGTCTAAGCACATGAAAAATAAGACCTAGAACGTAAAATGAGCATAACTTTTGCATCCGTTGTCCGACCGGGGCATACTTTTTTTTTCTAGAAAGCTTGCGGTGAGGCCAACACCGACAAAAAGAAAAATTTAAAGAGTAGAATAGTATATAATTTTTTTCAAAATAAATACTTCACTATGGTTTAGATACTGCCCCGAATGCATCCTACTGCCAGCATGTTACATTCAATACAGCGTCGAACTCCATCGTGGTGGAGGACTCGCCCACCGTATCATGAACCGCGCCTAGATTACCAAGTTTATGGGTACGCATGGAACTATGGAAGGTAACCCACATCCCTCGGCCATGCGGTTCAGCACACCGAGGGTGTATGCACATGAAAAAGGAGACCTATAACCTAAAACAAGAGTAACTTTTGCATCCGTTATCCGATTAGGGCATACTTTTTTTTCTAGAAATCTTGCGGCGAGGCCAACACTGACAAAAAGCAAAATTCAAAGAATAGAATAGTATATAATTTTTTTAAAAAGAAATACTTCCCTACGGTTAAGATACTGCCCTGAATACCTCCTACTGCCAACATGTTACATTCAATATAGCGTCGAACTCCATTGTGGTGGAGGACTCGCCCACCGTATCATGAACCGTGCTTAGACTACAAAGTTTACGGGTATACAAGGAACCATGGAAGGTAACCCACATCCCTCGGCCATGCGGTTCAGCACACCGTGGGTGTATGCACACGAAAAAGGAGACCTATAACCTGAAATGAGAGTAACTTTTGCGTCCGTTGTCCGTTCGGGGCATACTTTTTTTCTAGAAAGCTTGTGGCCAGGCCAACACCGACAAAAAGTGGAATTCAAAGTGTAGAATAGTATATAATTTTTTACAAAATAAATACTTCCCTATGGTTAATATACTGCCCTGAATACCTCCTACTGTGAGCATGTTACATTCAATTCAGCGTGGAACTCTATCGTGGTGGAGGACTCGCCCACCGTATCATGAACCGCGCCTAGACTACCAAGTTTACGGGTATACAAGGAACCATGGAAGGTAACCCACATCCCTCGGCCACGCGGTTCAGCACACCGTGGGTCTAAGCACATGAAAAATAAGACCTAGAACGTAAAATGAGCATAACTTTTGCATCCGTTGTCCGACCGGGGCATACTTTTTTTTTCTAGAAAGCTTGCGGTGAGGCCAACACCGACAAAAAGAAAAATTTAAAGAGTAGAATAGTATATAATTTTTTTCAAAATAAATACTTCACTATGGTTTAGATACTGCCCCGAATGCATCCTACTGCCAGCATGTTACATTCAATACAGCGTCGAACTCCATCGTGGTGGAGGACTCGCCCACCGTATCATGAACCGCGCCTAGATTACCAAGTTTATGGGTACGCATGGAACTATGGAAGGTAACCCACATCCCTCGGCCATGCGGTTCAGCACACCGAGGGTGTATGCACATGAAAAAGGAGACCTATAACCTAAAACAAGAGTAACTTTTGCATCCGTTATCCGATTAGGGCATACTTTTTTTTCTAGAAATCTTGCGGCGAGGCCAACACTGACAAAAAGCAAAATTCAAAGAATAGAATAGTATATAATTTTTTTAAAAAGAAATACTTCCCTACGGTTAAGATACTGCCCTGAATACCTCCTACTGCCAACATGTTACATTCAATACAGCGTCGAACTCCATTGTGGTGGAGGACTCGCCCACCGTATCATGAACCGTGCTTAGACTACAAAGTTTACGGGTATACAAGGAACCATGGAAGGTAACCCACATCCCTCGGCCATGCGGTTCAGCACACCGTGGGTGTATGCACACGAAAAAGGAGACCTATAACCTGAAATGAGAGTAACTTTTGCGTCCGTTGTCCGTTCGGGGCATACTTTTTTTCTAGAAAGCTTGTGGCCAGGCCAACACCGACAAAAAGTGGAATTCAAAGGGTAGAATAGTATATAATTTTTTACAAAATAAATACTTCCCTATGGTTAATATACTGCCCTGAATACCTCCTACTGCGAGCATGTTACATTCAATTCAGCGTGGAACTCTATCATGGTGGAGGACTCGCCCACCGTATCATGAACCGCGCCTAGATTACCAAGTTTACGGGTATACAAGGAACCATGGAAGGTAATCCACATCCCTCGGCCACGCGGTTCAGCACACCGTGGGTCTAAGCACATGAAAAATAAGACCTAGAACGTAAAACGAGCATAACTTTTGCATCCGTTGTCCGACCGGGGTATACTTTTTTTTTCTAGAAAGCTTGCGGTGAGGCCAACACCAACAAAAAGAAAAATTTAAAGAGTAGAATAGTATATAATTTTTTTCAAAATAAATACTTCACTATGGTTAAGATACTGTCCCGAATGCATCCTACTGCCAGCATGTTACATTCAATACAGCGTCGAACTCCATCGTGGTGGAGGACTCGCCCACCGTATCATGAACCGCACCTAGATTACCAAGTTTATGGGTACGCATGGAACTATGGAAGGTAACCCACATCCCTCGGCCATGCGGTTCAGCACACCGAGGGTGTATGCACATGAAAAAGGAGACCTATAACCTAAAACAAGAGTAACTTTTGCATCCGTTATCCGATTAGGGCATACTTTTTTTTCTAGAAATCTTGCGGCGAGGCCAACACTGACAAAAAGCAAAATTCAAAGAATAGAATAGTATATAATTTTTTTAAAAAGAAATACTTCCCTACGGTTAAGATACTGCCCTGAATACCTCCTACTGCCAACATGTTACATTCAATACAGCGTCGAACTCCATTGTGGTGGAGGACTCGCCCACCGTATCATGAACCGTGCTTAGACTACAAAGTTTACGGGTATACAAGGAACCATGGAAGGTAACCCACATCCCTCGGCCATGCGGTTCAGCACACCGTGGGTGTATGCACACGAAAAAGGAGACCTATAACCTGAAATGAGAGTAACTTTTGCGTCCGTTGTCCGTTCGGGGCATACTTTTTTTCTAGAAAGCTTGTGGCCAGGCCAACACCGACAAAAAGGGGAATTCAAAGTGTAGAATAGTATATAATTTTTTACAAAATAAATACTTCCCTATGGTTAATATACTGCCCTGAATACCTCCTACTGCGAGCATGTTACATTCAATTCAGCGTGGAACTCTATCGTGGTGGAGGACTCGCCCACCGTATCATGAACCGCGCCTAGATTACCAAGTTTACGGGTATACAAGGAACCATGGAAGGTAATCCACATCCCTCGGCCACGCGGTTCAGCACACCGTGGGTCTAAGCACATGAAAAATAAGACCTATAACGTAAAACGAGCATAACTTTTGCATCCGTTGTCCGACCGGGGTATACTTTTTTTTCTAGAAAGCTTGTGGTGAGGCCAACACCAACAAAAAGAAAAATTTAAAGAGTAGAATAGTATATAATTTTTTTCAAAATAAATACTTCACTATGGTTAAGATACTGCCCCGAATGCATCCTACTGCCAGCATGTTACATTCAATACAGCGTCGAACTCCATCGTGGTGGAGGACTCGTCCACTGTATCATGAACCGTGCCTAGACTACCGAGTTTATCGGTACACAAGGAACCATGGAAGGTAACCCACATCCCTTGGCCACGCGGTGCAGCACACCGTGGGTGTAAGCACACGAAAAATGAGACCTATAACCTAAAACAAGCGTAACTTTTGCATCCGTTATCCGATTGGGGCATACTTTTTTTTCTAGAAATCTTGCGGTGAGGCCAACACTGATAAAAAGAAAAATTCAAAGAATAGAATAGTATATAATTTTTTTAAAAAGAAATACTTCCCTACGGTTAAGATACTGCCCTGAATACCTCCTACTGCCAACATGTTACATTCAATACAGCGTCGAACTCCATTGTGGTGGAGGACTCGCCCACCGTATCATGAACCGTGCTTAGACTACAAAGTTTACCGGTATACAAGGAACCATGGAAGGTAACCCACATCCCTCGGCCATGCGATTCAGCACACCGTGGCTGTATGCACACGAAAAAGGAGACCTATAACCTAAAATGAGAGTAACTTTTGCGTCCGTTGTCCGTTCGGGGCATACTTTTTTTCTAGAAAGCTTGTGGCCAGGCCAACACCGACAAAAAGTGGAATTCAAAGTGTAGAATAGTATATAATTTTTTACAAAATAAATACTTCCCTATGGTTAATATACTGCCCTGAATACCTCCTACTGCGAGCATGTTACATTCAATTCAGCGTGGAACTCTATCGTGGTGGAGGACTCGCCCACCGTATCATGAACCGCGCCTAGATTACCAAGTTTACGGGTATACAAGGAACCATGGAAGGTAATCCACATCCCTCGGCCACGCGGTTCAGCACACCGTGGGTCTAAGCACATGAAAAATAAGACCTATAACGTAAAACGAGCATAACTTTTGCATCCGTTGTCCGACCGGGGTATACTTTTTTTTCTAGAAAGCTTGTGGTGAGGCCAACACCAACAAAAAGAAAAATTTAAAGAGTAGAATAGTATATAATTTTTTTCAAAATAAATACTTCACTATGGTTAAGATACTGCCCCGAATGCATCCTACTGCCAGCATGTTACATTCAATACAGCGTCGAACTCCATCGTGGTGGAGGACTCGTCCACTGTATCATGAACCGTGCCTAGACTACCGAGTTTATCGGTACACAAGGAACCATGGAAGGTAACCCACATCCCTTGGCCACGCGGTGCAGCACACCGTGGGTGTAAGCACACGAAAAATGAGACCTATAACCTAAAACAAGCGTAACTTTTGCATCCGTTATCCGATTGGGGCATACTTTTTTTTCTAGAAATCTTGCGGTGAGGCCAACACTGATAAAAAGAAAAATTCAAAGAATAGAATAGTATATAATTTTTTTAAAAAGAAATACTTCCCTACGGTTAAGATACTGCCCTGAATACCTCCTACTGCCAACATGTTACATTCAATACAGCGTCGAACTCCATTGTGGTGGAGGACTCGCCCACCGTATCATGAACCGTGCTTAGACTATAAAGTTTACCGGTATACAAGGAACCATGGAAGGTAACCCACATCCCTCGGCCATGCGATTCAGCACACCGTGGCTGTATGCACACGAAAAAGGAGACCTATAACCTAAAATGAGAGTAACTTTTGCGTCCGTTGTCCGTTCGGGGCATACTTTTTTTCTAGAAAGCTTGTGGCCAGGCCAACACCGACAAAAAGTGGAATTCAAAGTGTAGAATAGTATATAATTTTTTACAAAATAAATACTTCCCTATGGTTAATATACTGCCCTGAATACCTCCTACTGCGAGCATGTTACATTCAATTCAGCGTGGAACTCTATCGTGGTGGAGGACTCGCCCACCGTATCATGAACCGCGCCTAGATTACCAAGTTTACGGGTATACAAGGAACCATGGAAGGTAATCCACATCCCTCGGCCACGCGGTTCAGCACACCGTGGGTCTAAGCACATGAAAAATAAGACCTATAACGTAAAACGAGCATAACTTTTGCATCCGTTGTCCGACCGGGGTATACTTTTTTTTCTAGAAAGCTTGTGGTGAGGCCAACACCAACAAAAAGAAAAATTTAAAGAGTAGAATAGTATATAATTTTTTTCAAAATAAATACTTCACTATGGTTAAGATACTGCCCCGAATGCATCCTACTGCCAGCATGTTACATTCAATACAGCGTCGAACTCCATCGTGGTGGAGGACTCGTCCACTGTATCATGAACCGTGCCTAGACTACCGAGTTTATCGGTACACAAGGAACCATGGAAGGTAACCCACATCCCTTGGCCACGCGGTGCAGCACACCGTGGGTGTAAGCACACGAAAAATGAGACCTATAACCTAAAACAAGCGTAACTTTTGCATCCGTTATCCGATTGGGGCATACTTTTTTTTCTAGAAATCTTGCGGTGAGGCCAACACTGATAAAAAGAAAAATTCAAAGAATAGAATAGTATATAATTTTTTAAAAAGAAATACTTCCCTACGGTTAAGATACTGCCCTGAATACCTCCTACTGCCAACATGTTACATTCAATACAGCGTCGAACTCCATTGTGGTGGAGGACTCGCCCACCGTATCATGAACCGTGCTTAGACTACAAAGTTTACCGGTATACAAGGAACCATGGAAGGTAACCCACATCCCTCGGCCATGCGATTCAGCACACCGTGGCTGTATGCACACGAAAAAGGAGACCTATAACCTAAAATGAGAGTAACTTTTGCGTCCGTTGTCCGTTCGGGGCATACTTTTTTTCTAGAAAGCTTGTGGCCAGGCCAACACCGACAAAAAGTGGAATTCAAAGTGTAGAATAGTATATAATTTTTTACAAAATAAATACTTCCCTATGGTTAATATACTGCCCTGAATACCTCCTACTGCGAGCATGTTACATTCAATTCAGCGTGGAACTCTATCGTGGTGGAGGACTCGCCCACCGTATCATGAACCGCGCCTAGATTACCAAGTTTACGGGTATACAAGGAACCATGGAAGGTAATCCACATCCCTCGGCCACACGGTTCAGCACACCGTGGGTCTAAGCACATGAAAAATAAGACCTATAACGTAAAACGAGCATAACTTTTGCATCCGTTGTCCGACCGGGGTATACTTTTTTTTCTAGAAAGCTTGTGGTGAGGCCAACACCAACAAAAAGAAAAATTTAAAGAGTAGAATAGTATATAATTTTTTTCAAAATAAATACTTCACTATGGTTAAGATACTGCCCCGAATGCATCCTACTGCCAGCATGTTACATTCAATACAGCGTCGAACTCCATCGTGGTGGAGGACTCGTCCACTGTATCATGAACCGTGCCTAGACTACCGAGTTTATCGGTACACAAGGAACCATGGAAGGTAACCCACATCCCTTGGCCACGCGGTGCAGCACACCGTGGGTGTAAGCACACGAAAAATGAGACCTATAACCTAAAACAAGCGTAACTTTTGCATCCGTTATCCGATTGGGGCATACTTTTTTTTCTAGAAATCTTGCGGTGAGGCCAACACTGATAAAAAGAAAAATTCAAAGAATAGAATAGTATATAATTTTTTAAAAAAGAAATACTTCCCTACGGTTAAGATACTGCCCTGAATACCTCCTACTGCCAACATGTTACATTCAATACAGCGTCGAACTCCATTGTGGTGGAGGACTCGCCCACCGTATCATGAACCGTGCTTAGACTACAAAGTTTACCGGTATACAAGGAACCATGGAAGGTAACCCACATCCCTCGGCCATGCGATTCAGCACACCGTGGCTGTATGCACACGAAAAAGGAGACCTATAACCTAAAATGAGAGTAACTTTTGCGTCCGTTGTCCGTTCGGGGCATACTTTTTTTCTAGAAAGCTTGTGGCCAGGCCAACACCGACAAAAAGTGGAATTCAAAGTGTAGAATAGTATATAATTTGTTACAAAATAAATACTTCCCTATGGTTAATATACTGCCCTGAATACCTCCTACTGCGAGCATGTTACATTCAATTCAGCGTGGAACTCTATCGTGGTGGAGGACTCGCCCACCGTATCATGAACCGTGCCTAGATTACCAAGTTTACGGGTATACAAGGAACCATGGAAGGTAATCCACATCCCTCGGCCACACGGTTCAGCACACCGTGGGTCTAAGCACATGAAAAATAAGACCTATAACGTAAAACGAGCATAACTTTTGCATCCGTTGTCCGACCGGGGTGTACTTTTTTTTTCTAGAAAGCTTGTGGTGAGGCCAACACCAACAAAAAGAAAAATTTAAAGAGTAGAATAGTATATAATTTTTTTCAAAATAAATACTTCACTATGGTTAAGATACTGCCCCGAATGCATCCTACTGCCAGCATGTTACATTCAATACAGCGTCGAACTCCATCGTGGTGGAGGACTCGTCCACTGTATCATGAACCGTGCCTAGACTACCGAGTTTATCGGTACACAAGGAACCATGGAAGGTAACCCACATCCCTTAGCCACGCGGTGCAGCACACCGTGGGTGTAAGCACACGAAAAATGAGACCTATAACCTAAAACAAGCGTAACTTTTGCATCCGTTATCCGATTGGGGCATACTTTTTTTTCTAGAAATCTTGCGGTGAGGCCAACACTGATAAAAAGAAAAATTCAAAGAATAGAATAGTATATAATTTTTTTAAAAAGAAATACTTCCCTACGGTTAAGATACTGCCCTGAATACCTCCTACTGCCAACATGTTACATTCAATACAGCGTCGAACTCCATTGTGGTGGAGGACTCGCCCACCGTATCATGAACCGTGCTTAGACTACAAAGTTTACCGGTATACAAGGAACCATGGAAGGTAACCCACATCCCTCGGCCATGCGATTCAGCACACCGTGGCTGTATGCACACGAAAAAGGAGACCTATAACCTAAAATGAGAGTAACTTTTGCGTCCGTTGTCCGTTCGGGGCATACTTTTTTTCTAGAAAGCTTGTGGCCAGGCCAACACCGACAAAAAGTGGAATTCAAAGTGTAGAGTAGTATATAATTTGTTACAAAATAAATACTTCCCTATGGTTAATATACTGCCCTGAATACCTCCTTCTGCGAGCATGTTACATTCAATTCAGCGTGGAACTCTATCGTGGTGGAGGACTCGCCCACCGTATCATGAACCGCGCCTAGATTACCAAGTTTACGGGTATACAAGGAACCATGGAAGGTAATCCACATCCCTCGGCCACGCGGTTCAGCACACCGTGGGTCTAAGCACATGAAAAATAAGACCTATAACGTAAAACGAGCATAACTTTTGCATCCGTTGTCCGACCGGGGTATACTTTTTTTTCTAGAAAGCTTGTGGTGAGGCCAACACCAACAAAAAGAAAAATTTAAAGAGTAGAATAGTATATAATTTTTTTCAAAATAAATACTTCCCTACGGTTAAGATACTGCCCTGAATACCTCCTACTGCCAACATGTTACATTCAATACAGCGTCGAACTCCATTGTGGTGGAGGACTCGCCCACCGTATCATGAACCGTGCTTAGACTACAAAGTTTACCGGTATACAAGGAACCATGGAAGGTAACCCACATCCCTCGGCCATGAGATTCAGCACACCGTGGCTGTATGCACACGAAAAAGGAGACCTATAACCTAAAATGAGAGTAACTTTTGCGTCCGTTGTCCGTTCGGGGCATACTTTTTTTCTAGAAAGCTTGTGGCCAGGCCAACACCGACAAAAAGTGGAATTCAAAGTGTAGAATAGTATATAATTTTTTACAAAATAAGTACTTCCCTATGGTTAATATACTGTCCTGAATACCTCCTACTGCCAGCATGTTACATTCAATACAGCGTCGAACTCAATCGTGGTGGAGGACTCTCCCACCGTATCATGAACCGTGCCTAGACTACCGAGTTTATCGGTACACAAGGAACCATCAGGACACCGTGGGTGTAAGCACACGAAAAATGAGACCTATAACCTAAAACAAGTGTAACTTTTGCATCCGTTATCCGATTGGGGCATACTTTTTTTTTCTAGAAATCTTGCAGCGAGGCCAACACCGACAAAAAGCAAAATTCAAAGAATAGAATAGTATATAAGTTTTTTAAAAGAAATACTTCCCTACAGTTAAGATACTGCCCTGAATACCTCCTACTGCCAGCATGTTACATTCAATACAGCGTCGAACTCCATTGTGGTGGAGGACTTGCCCACCGTATCATGAACAGTTCATAGACTACCAAGTTTACGGGTATACAAGGAACCATGGAAGGTAACCCACATCCCTCAGCCATGCGGTTCTGCACACCGTGGGTGTATGCACACGAAAAAGGAGACCTATAACCTAAAATGAGAGTAACTTTTGCGTCCGTTGTCCGTTTGGGGCATACTTTTTTTCTAGAAAGCTTGTGGCAAGGCCAACACCAAGAAAAAGTGGAATTCAAAGTGTAGAATAGTATATAATTTTGTACAAAATAAATACTTCCCTATGGTTAATATACTGCCCTGAATACCTCCTACTGCGAGCATGTTACATTCAATTCAGCGTTAAACTCCATCGTGGTGGAGGACTCGCCCACCGTATCATGAACCGTGCTTAGACTACAAAGTTTACCGGTATACAAGGAACCATGGAAGGTAACCCACATCCCTCGGCCATGAGATTCAGCACACCGTGGCTGTATGCACACGAAAAAGGAGACCTATAACCTAAAATGAGAGTAACTTTTGCGTCCGTTGTCCGTTCGGGGCATACTTTTTTTCTAGAAAGCTTGTGGCCAGGCCAACACCGACAAAAAGTGGAATTCAAAGTGTAGAATAGTATATAATTTTTTACAAAATAAGTACTTCCCTATGGTTAATATACTGTCCTGAATACCTCCTACTGCCAGCATGTTACATTCAATACAGCGTCGAACTCAATCGTGGTGGAGGACTCTCCCACCGTATCATGAACCGTGCCTAGACTACCGAGTTTATCGGTACACAAGGAACCATCAGGACACCGTGGGTGTAAGCACACGAAAAATGAGACCTATAACCTAAAACAAGTGTAACTTTTGCATCCGTTATCCGATTGGGGCATACTTTTTTTTTCTAGAAATCTTGCAGCGAGGCCAACACCGACAAAAAGCAAAATTCAAAGAATAGAATAGTATATAAGTTTTTTAAAAGAAATACTTCCCTACAGTTAAGATACTGCCCTGAATACCTCCTACTGCCAGCATGTTACATTCAATACAGCGTCGAACTCCATTGTGGTGGAGGACTTGCCCACCGTATCATGAACAGTTCATAGACTACCAAGTTTACGGGTATACAAGGAACCATGGAAGGTAACCCACATCCCTCAGCCATGCGGTTCTGCACACCGTGGGTGTATGCACACGAAAAAGGAGACCTATAACCTAAAATGAGAGTAACTTTTGCGTCCGTTGTCCGTTTGGGGCATACTTTTTTTCTAGAAAGCTTGTGGCAAGGCCAACACCAAGAAAAAGTGGAATTCAAAGTGTAGAATAGTATATAATTTTGTACAAAATAAATACTTCCCTATGGTTAATATACTGCCCTGAATACCTCCTACTGCGAGCATGTTACATTCAATTCAGCGTTAAACTCCATCGTGGTGGAGGACTCGCCCACCGTATCATGAACCGCGCCTAGACTACCAAGTTTACGGGTATACAAGGAACCATGGAAGGTAACCCACATCCCTCGGCCATGCGGTTCAGCACACCGTGGGTGTATGCACACGAAAAAGGAGACCTATAACCTGAAATGAGAGTAACTTTTGCGTCCGTTGTCCGTTCGGGGCATACTTTTTTTCTAGAAAGCTTGTGGCCAGGCCAACACCGACAAAAAGTGGAATTCAAAGTGTAGAATAGTATATAATTTGTTACAAAATAAATACTTCCCTATGGTTAATATACTGCCCTGAATACCTCCTACTGCGAGCATGTTACATTCAATTCAGCGTGGAACTCTATCGTGGTGGAGGACTCGCCCACCGTATCATGAACCGCGCCTAGATTACCAAGTTTACGGGTATACAAGGAACCATGGAAGGTAATCCACATCCCTCGGCCACGCGGTTCAGCACACCGTGGGTCTAAGCACATGAAAAATAAGACCTATAACGTAAAATGAGCATAACTTTTGCATCCGTTGTCCGACCGGGGTATACTTTTTTTTTCTAGAAAGCTTGTGGTGAGGCCAACACCAACAAAAAGAAAAATTTAAAGAGTAGAATAGTATATAATTTTTTTCAAAATAAATACTTCCCTACGGTTAAGATACTGCCCTGAATACCTCCTACTGCCAACATGTTACATTCAATACAGCGTCGAACTCCATTGTGGTGGAGGACTCGCCCACCGTATCATGAACCGTGCTTAGACTACAAAGTTTACCGGTATACAAGGAACCATGGAAGGTAACCCACATCCCTCGGCCATGCGATTCAGCACACCGTGGCTGTATGCACACGAAAAAGGAGACCTATAACCTAAAATGAGAGTAACTTTTGCGTCCGTTGTCCGTTCGGGGCATACTTTTTTTCTAGAAAGCTTGTGGCCAGGCCAACACCGACAAAAAGTGGAATTCAAAGTGTAGAATAGTATATAATTTTTTTACAAAATAAATACTTCCCTATGGTTAATATACTGCCCTGAATACCTCCTACTGCGAGCATGTTACATTCAATTCAGCGTGGAACTCTATCGTGGTGGACTCCTCGCCCACCGTATCATGAACCGCGCCTAGATTACCAAGTTTACGGGTATACAAGGAACCATGGAAGGTAATCCACATCCCTCGGCCACGCGGTTCAGCACACCGTGGGTCTAAGCACATGAAAAATAAGACCTATAACGTAAAACGAGCATAACTTTTGCATCCGTTGTCCGACCGGGGTATACTTTTTTTTCTAGAAAGCTTGTGGTGAGGCCAACACCAACAAAAAGAAAAATTTAAAGAGTAGAATAGTATATAATTTTTTTCAAAATAAATACTTCACTATGGTTAAGATACTGCCCCGAATGCATCCTACTGCCAGCATGTTACATTCAATACAGCGTCGAACTCCATCGTGGTGGAGGACTCGTCCACTGTATCATGAACCGTGCCTAGACTACCGAGTTTATCGGTACACAAGGAACCATGGAAGGTAACCCACATCCCTTGGCCACGCGGTGCAGCACACCGTGGGTGTAAGCACACGAAAAATGAGACCTATAACCTAAAACAAGCGTAACTTTTGCATCCGTTATCCGATTGGGGCATACTTTTTTTTCTAGAAATCTTGCGGTGAGGCCAACACTGATAAAAAGAAAAATTCAAAGAATAGAATAGTATATAATTTTTTTAAAAAGAAATACTTCCCTACGGTTAAGATACTGCCCTGAATACCTCCTACTGCCAACATGTTACATTCAATACAGCGTCGAACTCCATTGTGGTGGAGGACTCGCCCACCGTATCATGAACCGTGCTTAGACTACAAAGTTTACCGGTATACAAGGAACCATGGAAGGTAACCCACATCCCTCGGCCATGCGATTCAGCACACCGTGGCTGTATGCACACGAAAAAGGAGACCTATAACCTAAAATGAGAGTAACTTTTGCGTCCGTTGTCCGTTCGGGGCATACTTTTTTTCTAGAAAGCTTGTGGCCAGGCCAACACCGACAAAAAGTGGAATTCAAAGTGTAGAATAGTATATAATTTGTTACAAAATAAATACTTCCCTATGGTTAATATACTGCCCTGAATACCTCCTACTGCGAGCATGTTACATTCAATTCAGCGTGGAACTCTATCGTGGTGGAGGACTCGCCCACCGTATCATGAACCGTGCCTAGATTACCAAGTTTACGGGTATACAAGGAACCATGGAAGGTAATCCACATCCCTCGGCCACGCGGTTCAGCACACCGTGGGTCTAAGCACATGAAAAATGAGACCTATAACGTAAAACGAGCGTAACTTTTGCATCCGTTGTCCAACCGGGGCATACTTTTTTTTCCTAGAAAGCTTGCGGTGAGACCAACACCGACAAAAAGCAAAATTTAAAGAGTAGAATAGTATATAATTTTTTTCAAAATAAATACTTCACTATGGTTAAGATACTGCCCCGAATGCATCCTACTGCCAGCATGTTACATTCAATACAGCGTCGAACTCCATCGTGGTGGAGGACTCGTCCACTGTATCATGAACCGTGCCTAGACTACCGAGTTTATCGGTACACAAGGAACCATGGAAGGTAACCCACATCCCTCGGCCACGCGGTGCAGCACACCGTGGGTGTAAGCACACGAAAAATAAGACCTATAACCTAAAACAAGCGTAACTTTTGCATCCGTTATCCGATTGGGGCATACTTTTTTTTCTAGAAATCTTGCGGTGAGGCCAACACTGATAAAAAGAAAAATTCAAAGAATAGAATAGTATATAATTTTTTTAAAAAGAAATACTTCCCTACGGTTAAGATACTGCCCTGAATACCTCCTACTGCCAACATGTTACATTCAATACAGCGTCGAACTCCATTGTGGTGGAGGACTCGCCCACCGTATCATGAACCGTGCTTAGACTACAAAGTTTACCGGTATACAAGGAACCATGGAAGGTAACCCACATCCCTCGGCCATGCGATTCAGCACACCGTGGCTGTATGCACACGAAAAAGGAGACCTATAACCTAAAATGAGAGTAACTTTTGCGTCCGTTGTCCGTTCGGGGCATACTTTTTTTTCTAGAAAGCTTGTGGCCAGGCCAACACCGACAAAAAGTGGAATTCAAAGTGTAGAATAGTATATAATTTTTTACAAAATAAGTACTTCCCTATGGTTAATATAATGTCCTGAATACCTCCTACTGCCAGCATGTTACATTCAATACAGCGTCGAACTCAATCGTGGTGGAGGACTCTCCCACCGTATCATGAACCGTGCCTAGACTACCGAGTTTATCGGTACACAAGGAACCATCAGGACACCGTGGGTGTAAGCACACGAAAAATGAGACCTATAACCTAAAACAAGTGTAACTTTTGCATCCGTTATCCGATTGGGGCATACTTTTTTTTTCTAGAAATCTTGCAGCGAGGCCAACACCGACAAAAAGCAAAATTCAAAGAATAGAATAGTATATAAGTTTTTTAAAAGAAATACTTCCCTACAGTTAAGATACTGCCCTGAATACCTCCTACTGCCAGCATGTTACATTCAATACAGCGTCGAACTCCATTGTGGTGGAGGACTTGCCCACCGTATCATGAACCGTTCATAGACTACCAAGTTTACGGGTATACAAGGAACCATGGAAGGTAACCCACATCCCTCAGCCATGCGGTTCTGCACATCGTGGGTGTATGCACACGAAAAAGGAGACCTATAACCTAAAATGAGAGTAACTTTTGCGTCCGTTGTCCGTCTGGGGCATACTTTTTTTCTAGAAAGCTTGTGGTAAGGCCAACACCAAGAAAAAGTGGAATTCAAAGTGTAGAATAGTATATAATTTTGTACAAAATAAATACTTCCCTATGGTTAATATACTGCCCTGAATACCTCCTACTGCGAGCATGTTACATTCAATTCAGCGTTAAACTCCATCGTGGTGGAGGACTCGCCCACCGTATCATGAACCGCGCCTAGACTACCAAGTTTACGGGTATACAAGGAACCATGGAAGGTAACCCACATCCCTCGGCCATGCGGTTCAGCACACCGTGGGTGTATGCACACGAAAAAGGAGACCTATAACCTGAAATGAGAGTAACTTTTGCGTCCGTTGTCCGTTCGGGGCATACTTTTTTTCTAGAAAGCTTGTGGCCAAACCAACACCGACAAAAAGTGGAATTCAAAGTGTAGAATAGTATATAATTTTTTACAAAATAAATACTTCCCTATGGTTAATATACTGCCCTGAATACCTCCTACTGCGAGCATGTTACATTCAATTCAGCGTGGAACTCTATCGTGGTGGAGGACTCGCCCACCGTATCATGAACCGCGCCTAGATTACCAAGTTTACGGGTATACAAGGAACCATGGAAGGTAATCCACATCCCTCGGCCACGCGGTTCAGCACACCGTGGGTCTAAGCACATGAAAAATAAGACCTATAACGTAAAACGAGCATAACTTTTTCATCCGTTGTCCGACCGGGGTATACTTTTTTTTCTAGAAAGCTTGCGGTGAGGCCAACACCAACAAAAAGAAAAATTTAAAGAGTAGAATAGTATATAATTTTTTTCAAAATAAATACTTCACTATGGTTAAGATACTGCCCCGAATGCATCCTACTGCCAGCATGTTACATTCAATACAGCGTCGAACTCCATCGTGGTGGAGGACTCGTCCACTGTATCATGAACCGTGCCTAGACTACCGAGTTTATCGGTACACAAGGAACCATGGAAGGTAACCCACATCCCTCGGCCACGCGGTGCAGCACACCGTGGGTGTAAGCACACGAAAAATGAGACCTATAACCTAAAACAAGCGTAACTTTTGCATCCGTTATCCGATTGGGGCATACTTTTTTTTCTAGAAATCTTGCGGTGAGGCCAACACTGATAAAAAGAAAAATTCAAAGAATAGAATAGTATATAATTTTTTTAAAAAGAAATACTTCCCTACGGTTAAGATACTGCCCTAAATACCTCCTACTGCCAACATGTTACATTCAATACAGCGTCGAACTCCATTGTGGTGGAGGACTCGCCCACCGTATCATGAACCGTGCTTAGACTACAAAGTTTACCAGTATACAAGGAACCATGGAAGGTAACCCACATCCCTCGGCCATGCGATTCAGCACACCGTGGCTGTATGCACACGAAAAAGGAGACCTATAACCTAAAATGAGAGTAACTTTTGCGTCCGTTGTCCGTTCGGGGCATACTTTTTTTCTAGAAAGCTTGTGGCCAGGCCAACACCGACAAAAAGTGGAATTCAAAGTGTAGAATAGTATATAATTTTTTACAAAATAAATACTTCCCTATGGTTAATATACTGTCCTGAATACCTCCTACTGCCAGCATGTTACATTCAATACAGCGTCGAACTCAATCGTGGTGGAGGACTCTCCCACCGTATCATGAACCGTGCCTAGACTACCGAGTTTATCGGTACACAAGGAACCATCAGGACACCGTGGGTGTAAGCACACGAAAAATGAGACCTATAACCTAAAACAAGTGTAACTTTTGCATCCGTTATCCGATTGGGGCATACTTTTTTTTTCTAGAAATCTTGCAGCGAGGCCAACACCGACAAAAAGCAAAATTCAAAGAATAGAATAGTATATAAGTTTTTTAAAAGAAATACTTCCCTACAGTTAAGATACTGCCCTGAATACCTCCTACTGCCAGCATGTTACATTCAATACAGCGTCGAACTCTATTGTGGTGGAGGACTTGCCCACCGTATCATGAACCGTTCATAGACTACCAAGTTTACGGGTATACAAGGAACCATGGAAGGTAACCCACATCCCTCAGCCATGCGGTTCTGCACACCGTGGGTGTATGCACACGAAAAAGGAGACCTATAACCTAAAATGAGAGTAACTTTTGCGTCCGTTGTCCGTTTGGGGCATACTTTTTTTCTAGAAAGCTTGTGGCAAGGCCAACACCAAGAAAAAGTGGAATTCAAAGTGTAGAATAGTATATAATTTTGTACAAAATAAATACTTCCCTATGGTTAATATACTGCCCTGAATACCTCCTACTGCGAGCATGTTACATTCAATTCAGCGTTAAACTCCATCGTGGTGGAGGACTCGCCCACCGTATCATGAACCGCGCCTAGACTACCAAGTTTACGGGTATACAAGGAACCATGGAAGGTAACCCACGTCCCTCGGCCACGCGGTTCAGCACACCGTGGGTCTAAGCACATGAAAAATGAGACCTATAACGTAAAACGAGCGTAACTTTTGCATCCGTTGTCCAACCGGGGCATACTTTTTTTTCCTAGAAAGCTTGCGGTGAGACCAACACCGACAAAAAGCAAAATTTAAAGAGTAGAATAGTATATAATGTTTTTCAAAATAAATACTTCCCTATGGTTAAGATACTGTCCCGAATGCATCCTACTGCCAGCATGTTACATTCAATACAGCGTCGAACTCCATCATGGTGGAGGAATCGCCCACCGTATCATGAACCGTGCCTAGACTACTGAGTTTATCGGTACACAAGGAACCATGGAAGGTAACCCACATCCCTCGGCCACGCGGTGCAGCACACCGTGGGTGTAAGCACACGAAAAATGAGACCTATAACCTATAACAAGCGTAACTTTTGCATTCTTTATCCGATTGGGGTATAATTTTTTTTCTAGAAATCTTGCGGTGAGACCAACACTGATAAAAAGAAAAATTCAAAGAATAGAATAGTATATAATTTTTTTAAAAAGAAATACTTCCCTACGGTTAAGATACTGCCCTGAATACCTCCTACTGCCAACATGTTACATTCAATACAGCGTCGAACTCCATTATGGTGGAGGACTCGCCCACCGTATCATGAACCGTGCTTAGACTACAAAGTTTACCGGTATACAAGGAACCATGGAAGGTAACCCACATCCCTCGGCCATGCGATTCAGCACACCGTGGGTGTATGCACACGAAAAAGGAGACCTATAACCTAAAATGAGAGTAACTTTTGCGTTCGTTGTCCGTTCAGGGCATACTTTTTTTCTAGAAAGCTTGTGGCGAGGCCAACACCGACAAAAAGTGGAATTTAAAGTGTAGAATAGTATATAATTTTTTACAAAATAAATAGTTCCCTATGGTTAAGATATTGCCCTGAATACCTCCTACTGTCGGCATGTTACATTCAATACAGCGTCGAACTCAATCGTGGTGGAGGACTCTCCCACCGTATCATGAACCGTGCCTAGACTACCGAGTTTATCGGTACACAAGGAACCATCAGGACACCGTGGGTGTAAGCACACGAAAAATGAGACCTATAACCTAAAACAAGTGTAACTTTTGCATCCGTTATCCGATTGGGGCATACTTTTTTTTTCTAGAAATCTTGCAGCGAGGCCAACACCGACAAAAAGCAAAATTCAAAGAATACAATAGTATATAATTTTTTTTAAAAGAAATACTTCCCTACGGTTAAGATACTGCCCTGAATACCTCCTACTGCCTGCATGTTACATTCAATACAGCGTCGAACTCCATTGTGGTGGAGGACTTGCCCACCGTATCATGAACCGTTCATAGACTACCAAGTTTACGGGTATACAAGGAACCATGGAAGGTAACCCACATCCCTCAGCCATGCGGTTCTGCACACCGTGGGTGTATGCACACGAAAAAGGAGACCTATAACCTAAAATGAGCGTAACTTTTGCGTCCGTTGTCCGTTTGGGGCATACTTTTTTTCTAGAAAGCTTGTGGCAAGGCCAACACCAAGAAAAAGTGGAATTCAAAGTGTAGAATAGTATATAATTTTGTACAAAATAAATACTTCCCTATGGTTAATATACTACCCTGAATACCTCCTACTGCGAGCATGTTACATTCAATTCAGCGTTAAACTCCATCGTGGTGGAGGACTCGCCCACCGTATCATGAACCGCACCTAGACTACCAAGTTTACGGGTATACAAGGAACCATGGAAGGTAACCCACATCCCTCGGCCACGCGGTTTAGCACACCGTGGGTCTAAGCACATGAAAAATGAGACCTATAACGTAAAACGAGCGTAACTTTTGCATCCGTTGTCCGACCGGGGCATACTTTTTTTTCCTAGAAAGCTTGCGGTGAGGCCAACACCGAAAAAAAGCAAAATTTAAAGAGTAGAATAGTATATAATTTTTTTCAAAATAAATACTTCCCTATGGTTAAGATACTGTCCCGAATGCATCCTACTGCCAGCATGTTACATTCAATACAGCGTCGAACTCCATCATGGTGGAGGAATCGCCCACCGTATCATGAACCGTGCCTAGACTACCGAGTTTATCGGTACACAAGGAACCATGGAAGGTAACCCACATCCCTCGGCCACGCGGTTCAGCACACCGTGGGTGTAAGCACACGAAAAATGAGACTTATAACCTAAAACAAGCGTAACTTTTGCATTCTTTATCCGATTGGGGTATAATTTTTTTTCTAGAAATCTTGCAGCGAGGCCAACACCGACAAAAAGCAAAATTCAAAGAATAGAATAGTATATAATTTTGTTTAAAAGAAATACTTCCCTATGGTTAAGATACTGCCCTGAATACCTCCTACTGCCAGCATGTTACATTCAATACAACGTCAAACTCCATTGTGGTGTAGGACTCGCCCATCGTATCATGTACCGTGCATAGACTACAAAGTTTACGGGTATACAAGGAACCATGGAAGGTAACCCACATCCCTCGGCCATGCGGTTCAGCACACCGTGGGTGTATGCACACGAAAAAGGAGACCTATAACCTAAAATGAGGGTAACTTTTGCGTCCATTGTCCGTTCGGGGCATACTTTTTTTCTAGAAAGCTTGTGGTGAGGCCAACACCGACAAAAAGTGGAATTCAAAGTGTAGAACAGTATATAAGTTTTTATAAAATAAATACTTCCCTATGGTTAATATACTGCCTTGAATACCTCCTACTACTAGCATGTTACATTCAATATAGCGTCGAACTCCATCGTGGTGAAGGACTCGCACACCGTATCATGAACCGCGCCTAGACTACCAAGTTTGCGGGTGTACAAGGAACCGTGGAAGGCAACCCACATCCCTCGGCCACGCGGTTCAGCACACCAAGGGTGTAAGCACATGAAAAATGAGACCTATAACCTAAAACGAGCATAACTTTCGCATCAGTTGTCCGATCGGGGCATACTTTTTTTTTCTAGAAAGCTTGTGGCGAGGCCAACACCGACAAAAAGCAAAATTCAAAGAATAGAATAGTATATAATTTTGTTTAAAAGAAATACTTCCCTATGGTTAAGATACTGCCCCGAATGCCTCCTACTGCACGCATGTTACATTCAATACAGCGTCGAGCTCCATCGTGGTGGAGGACTCGCCCACCGTATCATGAACCGCGCCTAGATTACCGAGTTTATGGGTACGCATGGAACCATGGAAGGTAACCCACATCCCTCGGCCATGCGGTTCAGCACACCGAGGGTGTATGCACACGAAAAAGGAGACCTATAACCTAAAGCGAGAGTAACTTTTGCGTACGTTGTCCATTCGGGGCATACTTTTTTTCTAGAAAGCTTGTGGTGAGGCCAACACCAACAAAAAGTGAAATTCAAAGTGTAGAATAGTATATAATTTTTAAAAAAATAAATACTTCCCTACTGTTAATATACTACCCTGAATACCTCCTACTGCAAGCATGTTACGTTCAATACAGCGTCGAACTCCATTGTGGTGGAGGACTCGCCCACCGTATCATGAACCACGCCTAGACTACCAAGTTTACGGGAATAGAATGAACCATGGAAGGTAACCCACATCCCTTGGCCATGTGGTTCAGCACACCGCGGGTGTAAGCACATGAAAAATGAGACCTATAACCTAAAACGAGCATAACTTTGGCATCAGTTGTCCGATCGAGGCATACTTTTTTTTTCTAGAAAGCTTGCGGCGAGGCCAACACCGACAAAAAGCAAAATTCAAAGTATAGAATAGTATATAATTTTTGTCAAAATAAATACTTCCCTATGGTTAAGATACTGCCCCGAATACCTCCTACTGCCAGCATGTTACATTCAATACTGTGTCGAACTCCATTGTTGTGGAGGACTCACCCACTGTATCATGAACCGTGCTTAGACTACCAAATTTATGGGTAAACAAGGAACCATGGAAGGTAACCCACATCCCTCGGCCATGCGGTTCAGCACACCATGGGTGTATGCACACGAAAAAGGAGACCTATAACCTAAAACGAGCATAACTTTTGCATCTGTTGTCTGATCGGGGCATACTATTTTTTTCTAGAAAGCTTGCGCTGAGACCAACACCGACAAAAAGCAAAATTCAAAGAGTACTACAGTATATAATTTTTTACAAAATAAATACTTCCCTATGGTGAACATACCACCCCGAATACCTCCTACTGCCAGCATGTTACATTCAATACAACGTCAAACTCCATTGTGGTGGAGGACTCGCCTCCGTATCATTAACCGCGTCTAGATTACCGAGTTTATGGGTACGCAAGGAACCATGGAAGGTAAACCACATCCCTCGGCCACGTGGTTCAGCACACCGCGGGTGTAAGCACATGAAAAATGAGACCTATAACCTAAAACGAGCGTAACTTTTGTGTCCATTGTCCGTTCGAGGCATACTTTTCTTCTAGAAAGCTTGCGACGAGACCAACACCGACAAATAAGTGAAATTCAGAGTTTAGAATAGTATATAATTTTTTACAAAATAAATACTTTCCTATGGTTAAGATACTGCCCTGAATACCTCCTACTACCAGCATGTTACATTCAATACTGTGTCGAACTCCATTGTTGTGGAGGACTCACCCACTGTATCATGAACCGTGCTTAGACTACCAAGTTTACGGGTAAACAAGGAACCATGGAAGGTAACCCACATCCCTCGGCCATGCGGTTCAGCACACCATGGGTGTATGCACACGAAAAAGGAGACCTATAACCTAAAATGAGGGTAACTTTTGCGTCCGTTGTTCGTTCGGCGCATACTATTTTTCTAGAAAGCTTGTGGCGAGGCCAACACCGACAAAAAGTGGAATTCAAAGTGTAGAATAGTATATAATTTTTTACAAAATAAATACTTCCCTATGGTTAATATACTGCCCTGAATACCTCCAACTGCCAGCATGTTACATTCAATACAGCGTCGAACTCCATCATTGTGGAGGACTCGCCCACCGTATCATGAACCGCGCCTAGACTACCAAGTTTACGGGTATACAAGGAACCATGGAAGGTAACCCACATCCCTCGGCCATGCGGTTCAGCACACTGTGGGTCTAGGCACTTGAAAAATGAGACCTATAACCTAAAACGAGCATAACTTTTGCATCCGTTGTCCGATCGGGGCATACTTTTTTTTATAGAAAGCTTGCGGTGAGGCCAACACCGACAAAAAGCAAAATTTAAAGAGTACAATAGTATAGAATTTTTTTCAAAATAAATACTTCCCTATGGTTAAGATACTGCCCCGAATACATCCTACTGCCAGCATGTTACATTCAATACAGCGTCGAACTCCATCGTGGTGGAGGACTCGCCCACCGTATCATGAACCGTGCCTAGACTACCAAATTTATCAGTACACAAGGTACCATGGAAGGTAACCCACATCCCTTGGCCACGCGGTTCAGCACACCGTGGGTGTAAGCACACGAAAAAGGAGACCTATTACCTAAAACAAGCGTAATTTTTGCATCCGATATCCGATTGGGGCATAGTTTTTTTTTCTAGAAAGCTTGTGACGAGGCCAACACCGACAAAAAGAAAAATTCAAAGAATAGAATAGTATATAATTTTTTTCAAAAGAAATACTTCCCTACGGTTAAGATACTACCCAGAATACCTCCTACTTCCAGCATGTTACATTCAATACAGCGTCGAACTCCATTGTGGTGGAGGACTCGCCCACCATATCATGAACCGTGCCTAGACGAACAAGTTTACGGGTATACAAGGAACCATGAAAGGTAACCCACATCCCTCGGCCATGCGGTTCAGCACACTGTGGGTGTATGCACACGAAAAAGGAGACCTATAACCTAAAATGAGAGTAACTTTTGCGTCCGTTGTCTGTTCGGGGCATACCTTTTTTCTAGAAAGCTTGTGGCGAGGCCAACACCGACAAAAAGTGGAATTCAATGTGTAGAATAGTATATAATTTTTTACAAAATAAATACTACCCTATGATTAATATACTGCCCTGAATACCTCCTACTGCTAGGATGTTACATTCAATACAGCGTCGAACTCCATCATGGTGGAGGACTCGCCCACTGTATCATGAACCGCGCATAGACTACCAAGTTTACGGGTATACAAGGAACCATGGAAGGTAACCCACATCCCTCGACCACGTGGTTCAGCACACCGGGGGTATAAGCACATGAAAAAGGAGACCTATAACCTAAAACAAGCGTAACTTTTGCATCCTTTATCCGATTGGGGCATACTTTTTTTTTCTAGAAAGCTTGCGGCGAGGCCAACACCAACAAAAAGAAAAATTCAATGAATAGAATAGTCTCTAATTTTTTTCAAAAGAAATACTTCCCTACGGTTAAGATACTACCCTAAGTACCTCCTACTTCCAGCATGTTACATTCAATAGAGCGTCGAACTCCATTGTGGTGGAGGACTCACCCACCATATCATGAACCGTGCCTAGACTAACAAGTTTACGGGTATACAAGGAACCATGGAAGGTAACCCACATCCCTCGGCCATGCGGTTCAGCACACTGTGGGTGTATGCACACGAAAAAGGAGACCTATAACCTAAAATGAGAGTAACTTTTGCGTCCGTTGTCCGTTCGGGGCAAACTTTTTTTCTAGAAAGCTTGTGGCGAGGCCAACACCGACAAAAAGTGGAATTCAAAGTGTAGAATAGTATATAATTGTTTACAAAATAAATACTACCCTATGGTTAATATACTGCCCTGAATACCTCCTACTGCCAGGATGTTACATTCAATACAGCGTCGAACTCCATCTTGGTGGAGGACTCGCCCACTGTATCATGAACCACACATAGACTACCAAGTTTACGGGTATACAAGGAACTATGGAAGGTAACCCACATCCCTCGGCCACGCGGTTCAGCACACCGTGGGTGTAAGCACATGAAAAATGAGACCTATAACCTAAAACATGCATAACTTTTGCATCCGTTGTCTGATCCGGGCAAACTATTTTTTTCTAGAAAGCTTGCGACGAGGCCAACACCGACAAAAAGGTGAAATTCAAAGTGTAGAATAGTATATAATTTTTTACAAAATAAATACTTCCCTATGGTTTAGATACTGCCATGAATACCTCCTACTGCCAGCATGTTACATTCAATACAGTGTCGAACTCCATCATGGTGGAGGACTCGCCCATCGTATCATGAACCGCGCCTAGACTACCAAGTTTACGGGTATAGAAGGAACCATGGAAGGTAACCCATATCCCTCGGACATGTGGTTTAGCACACCATGGATGTATGCACACGAAAAAGGAGACCTATAACCTAAAATGAGAGTAACTTTTGCGTCCGTTGTCCGTTCGGGGCATACTTTTTTTCTAGAAAGCTTGTGGCGAGGCCAACGCCGACAAAAAGTGGAATTCAAAGTGTAGAATAGTATATTATTTTTTACAAAATAAATACTTCCCTATGGTTAATATACTGCCCTGAATACCTCCTATTGCCAGCATGTTACATTTAATACAGCGTCGAACTCCATCATGGTGGAGGACTCGCCCACCGTATCATGAACCGCGCCTAGACTACCAAGTTTACATGTATACAAGGAACCATGGAAGGTAACCCACATCCCTCGGCCATGCGGTTCAGCACACCGTGGGTCTAAGCACATGAAAAATGAGACCTATAACCTAAAACGAGCATAACTTTTGCATCCGTTGTCCGACCGGGGTATACTTTTTTTTCTAGAAAGCTTGCATTGAGGCCATGTGACACCCCAGGTGTCCCATTCCAATTAACAAGCATAAGGAGCACAAGGATATGAGTAATGATGGCATGAAATAGAAAAAGCCTCCCTAAAATTTGGAATTAATTCTAGGAAAAACAAAAACCCTGCATGCAAATTATGAAGCAATTTAAAAATTCTCTATATAACATATATCAATAAAATTCATATTCAAAATGGTAATAATAAAATAGAATTTTATGAATTTATTGAGCATTTTATCTAAATTGCAAAAGCCACATTTAATTAATCAATATTTAAGTATCTATTTAAGGCAATTATTAAATACTAAAACTATTTGTATGGAAATCACAAAGAAAAAATTCACCAGAGTGTTCTCCACTATTTAAATAGTCAACTCACCAAGTTTCACAATTTTTGGGAATTTCTAGCTATTTTATTTTGATTTCCCAAAATCCAGCATTGACCAAGGACCTTTTTGCGAAGAATCTGAAAGTTTGGGGGGGTCAGAGGAAAATCCTTTCTCCTTCTTCCTCCATTGGCCGGTGAAGCTCCCCCCGCCGATTCTCTCTCTGTCGACGCCGGCGCACCGAAAGGACGGCCATCACTCCAGCCTCAGGACCGAGCGCGTGCTACAGCGTCCCCCTGCCACTGCCCTGCCGCTCGAGCCTGGCCAACGGCCTTCTTCCTTCCCCTCTCCTCTGCACGCCATCGACATGACCTTGCCGCTCGGCCACCCTGCTCCCGACCGTTCCCATCACTCCGGCCAAACGCAAACCGATGCGCTGACCCTTGCACCACCACGTGACACCCTCCGAGCACTCTCATTTCAACTCCCTGGACTCTGCTCCCCACTCTCTCCTTCTCATTCCTCCACCATTCCGCCATTTTGGAGCTCCAGCGCAAGCTCGAGCCCTGCTTTCCCCTTTGCCTCCCAACCCGATTCAAAGACACACACGCAGCGCATTCTCCCTGTGCGACTCTCCCTTGCCACCATTCCCCTCCACTTCATGAGTATCGCTAGTAATTCGAGTTTTTCCCCTTGGAACCTATCCGGCGATCCCCACTGCCGCCGCTCAAAATTTACCAAGCACCGTAAGCCTCCCGATCCGGTTCTTGCACATCCAGGTGCGCTCACCCCTCGATGATTTCCCTGACCCCTAGCATAGTGTTTGATCGCTTCTTTGCGCGTAGAGACGATTTTTCCCCGGACTCTACCATCGCCACCGTTCGCCGAAGCACCTCGTCGACGAGCTACTAGTTCCGGCCTGAGTCCACGACGACATCATCAACGCCGGTTTTCTCCGCCTTCTGCTGGTGCTCTACGTGAAGACGGCGACCGATTTGCTGCCCCCTACTAGAAACACGACGCTGCCGAAGATCAGAGTTCCGCCGCCGCTCGACGTCAACCCTCTCCGGTGAGCCTCTGTCCTCGCCAACCCTCGCGTGTGCTTGCCAGCGGCGAGCTTGACCGCTCTCCAGCGAGCTCCGGCGCCACTGACCCGCCGTTCGACTGGCGCCTACTGGCAGCCGAGCTGGAGTCGACGTGGCGTTGACGTGTCTGCTGACCTGGCCCGACGTGGCAACGTTTTAATAGATAAATGCCAAGAAAATTCCAGAAAACCATTAAGACTTCAAAAATTCATAGTAAATCGATTTCAAACCCAAATCGGCCCAAACAAATTTTGCTGGGTTCATCTTTTAGAGCTCTATTTTAGTAAAATGATAAATCATAGTCTCTATACATGTATTTTTATTAATTCATTTAATTGCTTAAACACTAGTTAATTCACTAGAAATTCTACGAATAAAATGAAATCCTGATTTTTGGCATGCTCAATAAACATATGATTATCTACCACCACAAATTTTGGTTTGGTAAAATATGGATTATTTTAGGCTTTGAAATTTTTTAGTGTATTTGCTTAGATTAATCCTAGTAATTATTCTATAAATAAATTGCCCCTGCCACTTGGCACAAAAATCACTCATATAGCTCTTTGTACACAGTAAATCACACTTGTCCAGAAACTTAATATTTTAGTAATTAATTTAAATGCCCATATCACTCAGTTACTTTATTTAAATGCATAAGGAATATATATACCTAAAATCCTAAATAACAACCTTACTTCTCTGAAGCATATGTCTTCTAGAACATATTAAGAAATCGATTATCATATTACAACGCGGCACTATGCATTCATCATATCGTTGCATGTGACGGTGTCACGAACATACCGTAAAACATCTTCTGTCATATAGGTGATGACAACTAGGAGCCCGAAGAGGATCTTCAAAAGGACACTGAACACCAGGAGCCAGAAGTTGAAGTTGCTAACACCAGTGTCGATCCAGGCAAGCCCCGGTTTGCATTTGCCCATTTATAAAATTTGCTAGTTTATATCACTGCTACGTCTATGATTGTTTGATGCATTAGGTCATAGGAGTTGATTGGAAATCCGCCTCGCATGACCCCAAATGACCCTTGTTATTATTAGAACTGTGATACGACGGTACTGTATCGCTATGCTTAGTGACTAATAGTTTCGGTAGACATTATTACTAAAGAATGAACTTGACCACTGGAACGGGAACCTAAAAGAAGTTTATTTTACTGTTATGATCGGGCAGGGAAGATGCATGTGTAGGTTTGCAGCAATACATGGGTGTTGACTGCGGTAGCCCGGCCTTGTCGAACCTAGGACCCGTCCGTGGTCGGCCCCTTGGTCAAGTATTGAACAGTACCGAATGTATGCTAGTCTATGGCACTAGTAAACTGATGTAGCATTGGCACGGCAATGAGGACGGTACCCAGTACAGTGGTCGTTGACCCTTCTGCTGCTGGAGTGGGCGGTTCATACCACGAAGTACTGTTGGCAGAACGGCATGCCCACTCGCTGAGACTGGACCCGGACCAAGTTGTTTTTTGTCCTTGCGAAAGGTTGCCATATACGACCCTTAATTGGTGCGTATGTGTCGTGTATCTCGGGTTTGTCCCAGCTGGTGTAAATCGATTGCAATTGCTGTCGCTCACAGTAATGAGTACCGCTTGGTCACTGAGTCGTCACGTAGTTGCATCATGAAGTTGATTATTGCCCCTTCTGTTGATTACTTCTACTGATGCTCTTGTACTGCTGTCACCCCTTGTATTGGCTTTATTATCATATATAGCTCCACTAAAGTTACATTTTTGCTTCACCCAATTAACATGGCTCAATAAACTCGATAGAACTAATAGGTTGCTCAGTGTGAGTCCTTTCAACAAGCTACCCTATTAGAGCCCCTGCATGTCTAGATGATTCGACGGGTAAGTTCTGCTGAGTAATTAGTACTCAGGCTTTGTGCCATCGTTGTTAAAGGTCATGAAGAGATTGAATTGCATGAGAATGTGATGCCTTGGGACGTGCAAGTCCCCGAGGGTTGGACCTGCTCACTGGGAGTCCGACCCGCCGCCGCCAGTGAATGTGTGTGCTGCTAGGGTGATGTTTTCTCCGGGCAGAGCTCATCACTACGCTGTATCGTCGAGCTCGTAGTTCCTTTACGTTAATTGCTTCCGCTGTTTCAAAACATTATGAACTTGTATTAATTCCGCTGCACTCTGAAACCTCGAATTATTGTAATATTTACTTAAATTTGGACCAATGTTGTATTATCAAGTGTCTGCGCTATCAGCACCGTCGGGACCTCGATCCTGTGGGGAGGGGCGCCTCAGCTGGTATCAGAGCCGTGGTCCATGATAATACAACTTTTAAATCGTATTTTCGAAAACTACGACGTTTACGAGTGAGGATACGTAGTATTGCCCATATAGATATTAGGGTGGTGACAAAGCTAACATGGGTTATGTTTGTATATTGCATCTACGGCTTCTTCAAACAAAGGTACATGCATGCTTAACG
>MU847739.1:0-41676 GCA_032690845.1 Eleusine coracana subsp. coracana
CACCGTATCATGAACCGCGCCTAGACTACCGAGTTTATGGATATACAAGGAACCATGGAAGGTAACCCACATCCCTCGGCCACGCGGTTCAGCACACCATGGGTGTAAGCTCATGAAAAATGAGACCTATAACCTAAAATGAGCATAACTTTTGCATCCGTTGTCCGATCGGGGCATCCTTTTTTTTTCTAGAAAGCTTGCTGCGAGGCCAACGTCGACAAAAAGCGAAATTCAAAGAGTAGAATAGTATATAATTTTATCAAAATAAATACTTCCCTATAGTTAAGATACCGCCCCCAATACCTCCTACTTCTAGCATGTTACATTCAATATAACGTCAAACTCCGTCGCTGTGGAGGACTCGCCCACCGTATCATGAACCGCGCCTAGAATACCGAGTTTACGGATATACAAGGAACCATGGAAGGTAACCCACATCCCTCGGCCACGCTGGTTCAGCACATCATGGGTGTAAGCTCATGAAAAATGAGACCTATAACCTAAAACTAGCATAACTTTTGCATCCATTATCCTCGGGGCATGGTGATGTCCAATCGGGCATACTTTTTTTTTCTAGAAAGCTTGCGGCAAGGTCAACACCGACAAAAGAGAAATTCAAAGAGTAGAATAGTATATAATTTTTTTCAGAATAAATACTTCCCTATAGTTAAGATACTTCCCCAAATATCTCGTACTCCAGCATGTTACATGCAACACAGCGTCGAACTCCATCGCTGTGGAGGACTCGCCAACCGTATCATGAACTGCGCCTAGACTACGAGTTTATGGGTACACAAGGAACCATGGAAGGTAACCCACATCCCTCGGCCACGCGGTTCAGCACATCGTGGGTGTAAGCACATGAAAAATGGGGACTATAACCTAAAACATGTGTAACTTTTGCGTCCGTTGTCTGTTAGGGGCATACTTTTTTTTCTAGAAAGCTTGCAGTGAGGCCAACACCGACAGAAAGTGAAATTCAAAGAGTAAAATAGTATATATTTTACAAAAAATAAATACTTCCCTGTGGTTGAGATACCCCCTGGAGTACCTCCTACTGCTAGCATGTTACATTCAATATAACATCAAACTCCATCGCTGTGGAGGACTCACCCACCGTATCATGAACCGCGCCTAGACTACCGAGTTTATGGATATACAAGGAACCATGGAAGGTAACCCACATCCCTCGGCCACGCAGGTTCAGCACACCATGGGTGTAAGCTCATGAAAAATGAGACCTATAACCTAAAATGAGCATAACTTTTGCATCCGTTATCCGATCGGGGCATCCTTTTTTTTTCTAGAAAGCTTGTGGCGAGGCCAACGTCGACAAAAAGCGAAATTCAAAGAGTAGAATAGTATATAATTTTTTTCAAAATAAATACTTCCCTATAGTTAAGATACCGCCCCCAATACCTCCTACTTCTAGCATGTTACATTCAATATAACGTCGAACTCCGTCCTGTGGAGGACTCGCCACCGTATCATGAACCGCGCCTAGACTACCGAGTTTATGGATATACAAGAAACCATGGAAGGTAACCCACATCCCTCGGCCACGCGGTTCAGCACACCATGGGTGTATGCTCATGAAAAATGAGACCTATAACCTAAAACTAGCATAACTTTTGCATCCGTTATCCGATCGGGGCATCCTTTTTTTTTCTAGAAAGCTTGTGGCGAGGCCAACGTTGACAAAAAGCGAAATTCAAAGAGTAGAATAGTATATAATTTTTTTCAAAATAAATACTTCCCTATAGTTAAGATACCGCCCCCAATACCTCCTACTTCTAGCATGTTACATTCAATACAGCGTCGAACTCCGTCGCTGTGGAGGACTCGCCCACCGTATCATGAACCGCGCCTAGAATACCGAGTTTATGGGTATACAAGGAACCATGGAAGGTAACCCACATCCCTCGGCCACGCGGTTCAGCACATCATGGGTGTAAGCTCATGAAAAATGAGACCTATAACCTAAAACTAGCATAACTTTTGCATCCATTATCCGATCGGGCATGGTGATGTCCAATCGGGCATACTTTTTTTTCTAGAAAGCTTGCGGCGAGGTCAACACCGACAAAAAGAGAAATTCAAAGAGTAGAATAGTATATAATTTTTTTCAAAATAAATACTTCCCTATAGTTAAGATACTTCCCCAAATACCTCGTACTGCCAGCATGTTACATTCAATACAGCGTCGAACTCCATCGCTGTGGAGGACTCACCAACCGTATCATGAACTGCGCCTAGACTACCGAGTTTATGGGTACACAAGGAACCATGGAAGGTAACCCACATCCCTCGGCCACGCGGTTCAGCACATCGTGGGTGTAAGCACATGAAAAATGGGACCTATAACCTAAAACATGTGTAACTTTTGCGTCCGTTGTCTGTTAGGGGCATACTTTTTTTTTCTAGAAAGCTTGCGGTGAGGCCAACACCGACAGAAAGTGAAATTCAAAGAGTAAAATAGTATATAATTTTACAAAAAATAAATACTTCCCTGTGGTTGAGATACCCCCTGGAGTACCTCCTACTGCTAGCATGTTACATTCAATATAACATCAAACTCCATCGCTGTGGAGGACTCACCCACCGTATCATGAACCGCGCCTAGACTACCGAGTTTATGGATATACAAGGAACCATGGAAGGTAACCCACATCCCTCGGCCACGCGGTTCAGCACACCATGGGTGTAAGCTCATGAAAAATGAGACCTATAACCTAAAATGAGCATAACTTTTGCATCCGTTATCCGATCGGGGCATCCTTTTTTTTTCTAGAAAGCTTGTGGCGAGGCCAACGTCGACAAAAAGCGAAATTCAAAGAGTAGAATAGTATATAATTTTTTTCAAAATAAATACTTCCCTATAGTTAAGATACCGCCCCCAATACCTCCTACTTCTAGCATGTTACATTCAATACAGCGTCGAACTCCGTCACTGTGGAGGACTCGCCCACCGTATCATGAACCGCGCCTAGACTACCGAGTTTATGGATATACAAGGAACCATGGAAGGTAACCCACATCCCTCGGCCACGCGGTTCAGCACACCATGGGTGTATGCTCATGAAAAATGAGACCTATAACCTAAAACTAGCATAACTTTTGCATCCGTTATCCGATCGGGGCATCCTTTTTTTTTCTAGAAAGCTTGTGGCGAGGCCAACGTTGACAAAAAGCGAAATTCAAAGAGTAGAATAGTATATAATTTTTTTCAAAATAAATACTTCCCTATAGTTAAGATACCGCCCCCAATACCTCCTACTTCTAGCATGTTACATTCAATACAGCGTCGAACTCCGTCGCTGTGGAGGACTCGCCCACCGTATCATGAACCGCGCCTAGAATACCGAGTTTATGGGTATACAAGGAACCATGGAAGGTAACCCACATCAGTCGGCCACATGGTTCAGCACATCATGGGTGTAAGCTCATGAAAAATGAGACCTATAACCTAAAACTAGCATAACTTTTGCATCCATTATCCGATCGGGCATGGTGATGTCCAATCGGGCATACTTTTTTTTTCTAGAAAGCTTGCGGCGAGGTCAACACCGACAAAAAGAGAAATTCAAAGAGTAGAATAGTATATAATTTTTTTCAGAATAAATACTTCCCTATAGTTAAGATACTTCCCCAAATACCTCGTACTGCCAGCATGTTACATTCAATACAGCGTCGAACTCCATCGCTGTGGAGGACTCGCCAACCGTATCATGAACTGCGCCTAGACTACCGAGTTTATGGGTACACAAGGAACCATGGAAGGTAACCCACATCCCTCGGCCACGCGGTTCAGCACATCGTGGGTGTAAGCACATGAAAAATGGGACCTATAACCTAAAACATGTGTAACTTTTGCGTCCGTTGTCTGTTAGGGGCATACTTTTTTTTCTAGAAAGCTTGCAGTGAGGCCAACACCGACAGAAAGTGAAATTCAAAGAGTAAAATAGTATATAATTTTACAAAAAATAAATACTTCCCTGTGGTTGAGATACCCCCTGGAGTACCTCCTACTGCTAGCATGTTACATTCAATATAACATCAAACTCCATCGCTGTGGAGGACTCACCCACCGTATCATGAACCGCGCCTAGACTACCGAGTTTATGGATATACAAGGAACCATGGAAGGTAACCCACATCCCTCGGCCACGCGGTTCAGCACACCATGGGTGTAAGCTCATGAAAAATGAGACCTATAACCTAAAACTGAGCATAACTTTTGCATCCGTTATCCGATCGGGGCATCCTTTTTTTTTCTAGAAAGCTTGTGGCGAGGCCAACGTCGACAAAAAGCGAAATTCAAAGAGTAGAATAGTATATAATTTTTTTCAAAATAAATACTTCCCTGTAGTTAAGATACCGCCCCCAATACCTCCTACTTCTAGCATGTTACATTCAATACAACGTCGAACTCCGTCACTGTGGAGGACTCGCCCACCGTATCATGAACCGCGCCTAGACTACCGAGTTTATGGATATACAAGGAACCATGGAAGGTAACCCACATCCCTCGGCCACGCGGTTCAGCACACCATGGGTGTATGCTCATGAAAAATGAGACCTATAACCTAAAACTAGCATAACTTTTGCATCCGTTATCCGATCGGGGCATCCTTTTTTTTCTAGAAAGCTTGTGGCGAGGCCAACGTTGACAAAAAGCGAAATTCAAAGAGTAGAATAGTATATAATTTTTTTCAAAATAAATACTTCCCTATAGTTAAGATACCGCCCCCAATACCTCCTACTTCTAGCATGTTACATTCAATACAGCGTCGAACTCCGTCGCTGTGGAGGACTCGCCCACCGTATCATGAACCGCGCCTAGAATACCGAGTTTATGGGTATACAAGGAACCATGGAAGGTAACCCACATCCCTCGGCCACGCGGTTCAGCACATCATGGGTGTAAGCTCATGAAAAATGAGACCTATAACCTAAAACTAGCATAACTTTTGCATCCATTATCCGATCGGGCATGGTGATGTCCAATCGGGCATACTTTTTTTTTCTAGAAAGCTTGCGGCGAGGTCAACACCGACAAAAAGAGAAATTCAAAGAGTAGAATAGTATATAATTTTTTTCAAAATAAATACTTCCCTATAGTTAAGATACTTCCCCAAATACCTCGTACTGCCAGCATGTTACATTCAATACAGCGTCGAACTCCATCGCTGTGGAGGACTCGCCAACCGTATCATGAACTGCGCCTAGACTACCGAGTTTATGGGTACACAAGGAACCATGGAAGGTAACCCACATCCCTCGGCCACGCGGTTCAGCACATCGTGGGTGTAAGCACATGAAAAATGGGACCTATAACCTAAAACATGTGTAACTTTTGCGTCCGTTGTCTGTTAGGGGCATACTTTTTTTTCTAGAAAGCTTGCGGTGAGGCCAACACCGACAGAAAGTGAAATTCAAAGAGTAAAATAGTATATAATTTTACAAAAAATAAATACTTCCCTGTGGTTGAGATACCCCCTGGAGTACCTCCTACTGCTAGCATGTTACATTCAATATAACGTCAAACTCCATCGCTGTGGAGGACTCACCCACCGTATCATGAACCGCGCCTAGACTACCGAGTTTATGGATATACAAGGAACCATGGAAGGTAACCCACATCCCTCGGCCACGCGGTTCAGCACACCATGGGTGTAAGCTCATGAAAAATGAGACCTATAACCTAAAACTAGCATAACTTTTGCATCCGTTATCCGATCGGGGCATACTTTTTTTTTCTAGAAAGCTTGTGGCGAGGCCAACGTCGACAAAAAGCGAAATTCAAAGAGTAGAATAGTATATAATTTTTTCAAAATAAATACTTCCCTATAGTTAAGATACCGCCCCCAATACCTCCTACTTCTAGCATGTTACATTCAATACAGCGTCGAACTCCGTCACTGTGGAGGACTCGCCCACCGTATCATGAACCGCGCCTAGACTACCGAGTTTATGGATATACAAGGAACCATGGAAGGTAACCCACATCCCTCGGCCACGCGGTTCAGCACACCATGGGTGTATGCTCATGAAAAATGAGACCTATAACCTAAAACTAGCATAACTTTTGCATCCGTTATCCGATCGGGGCATCCTTTTTTTTTCTAGAAAGCTTGTGGCGAGGCCAACGTTGACAAAAAGCGAAATTCAAAGAGTAGAATAGTATATAATTTTTTTCAAAATAAATACTTCCCTATAGTTAAGATACCGCCCCCAATACCTCCTACTTCTAGCATGTTACATTCAATACAGCGTCGAACTCCGTCGCTGTGGAGGACTCGCCCACCGTATCATGAACCGCGCCTAGAATACCGAGTTTATGGGTATACAAGGAACCATGGAAGGTAACCCACATCCCTCGGCCACGCGGTTCAGCACATCATGGGTGTAAGCTCATGAAAAATGAGACCTATAACCTAAAACTAGCATAACTTTTGCATCCATTATCCGATCGGGCATGGTGATGTCCAATCGGGCATACTTTTTTTTTCTAGAAAGCTTGCGGCGAGGTCAACACCGACAAAAAGAGAAATTCAAAGAGTAGAATAGTATATAATTTTTTTCAAAATAAATACTTCCCTATAGTTAAGATACTTCCCCAAATACCTCGTACTGCCAGCATGTTACATTCAATACAGCGTCGAACTCCATCGCTGTGGAGGACTCGCCAACCGTATCATGAACTGCGCCTAGACTACCGAGTTTATGGGTACACAAGGAACCATGGAAGGTAACCCACATCCCTCGGCCACGCGGTTCAGCACATCGTGGGTGTAAGCACATGAAAAATGGGACCTATAACCTAAAACATGTGTAACTTTTGCGTCCGTTGTCTGTTAGGGGCATACTTTTTTTTTCTAGAAAGCTTGCGGTGAGGCCAACACCGACAGAAAGTGAAATTCAAAGAGTAAAATAGTATATAATTTTACAAAAAATAAATACTTCCCTGTGGTTGAGATACCCCCTGGAGTACCTCCTACTGCTAGCATGTTACATTCAATATAACGTCAAACTCCATCGCTGTGGAGGACTCACCCACCGTATCATGAACCGCGCCTAGACTACCGAGTTTATGGATATACAAGGAACCATGGAAGGTAACCCACATCCCTCGGCCACGCGGTTCAGCACACCATGGGTGTAAGCTCATGAAAATGAGACCTATAACCTAAAACTAGCACAACTTTTGCATCCGTTATCCGATCGGGGCATACTTTTCTTTTCTAGAAAGCATGTGGCGAGGCCAACGTCGACAAAAAGCGAAATTCAAAGAGTAGAATACTATATAATTTTCTTCAAAATAAATACTTCCCTATAGTTAAGATACCGCCCCCAATACCTCCTACGTCTAGCATGTTACATTCAATATAACGTCAAACTCCGTCGCTGTGGAGGGCTCGCCCACCGTATCATGAACCGCGCCTAGAATACCGAGTTTACGGATATACAAGGAACCATGGAAGGTAACCCACATCCCTCGGCCACATGGTTCAGCACATCATGGGTGTAAGCTCATGAAAAATGAGACCTATAACCTAAAACTAGCATAACTTTTGCATCCATTATCCGATCGGGCATGGTGATGTCCAATCGGGCATCTTTTTTTCTAGAAAGCTTGCCGCAAGGTCAACACCGACAAAAAGAGAAATTCAAAGAGTAGAATAGTATATAATTTTTTTCAGAATAAATACTTCCCTATAGTTAAGATACTTCCCCAAATACCTCGTACTGCCAGCATGTTACATTCAACACAGCGTCGAACTCCATCGCTGTGGAGGACTCGCCAACCGTATCATGAACTGCGCCTAGACTACCGAGTTTATGGGTACACAAGGAACCATGGAAGGTAACCCACATCCCTCGGCCACTGCGGTTCAGCACATCGTGGGTGTAAGCACATGAAAAATGGGACCTATAACCTAAAACATGTGTAACTTTTGCGTCCGTTGTCTGTTAGGGGCATACTTTTTTCTCTAGAAAGCTTGCAGTGAGGCCAACACCGACAGAAAGTGAAATTCAAAGAGTAAAATAGTATATAATTTTACAAAAAATAAATACTTCCCTGTGGTTGAGATACCCCCTGGAGTACCTCCTACTGCTAGCATGTTACATTCAATATAACATCAAACTCCATCGCTGTGGAGGACTCACCCACCGTATCATGAACCGCGCCTAGACTACCGAGTTTATGGATATACAAGAACCATGGAAGGTAACCCACATCCCTCGGCCACGCAGGTTCAGCACACCATGGGTGTAAGCTCATGAAAAATGAGACCTATAACCTAAAATGAGCATAACTTTTGCATCCGTTATCCGATCGGGGCATCCTTTTTTTTTCTAGAAAGCTTGTGGCGAGGCCAACTGTCGACAAAAAGCGAAATTCAAAGAGTAGAATAGTATATAATTTTTTTCAAAATAAATACTTCCCTATAGTTAAGATACCGCCCCCAATACCTCCTACTTCTAGCATGTTACATTCAATACAGCGTCAAACTCCGTCACTGTGGAGGACTCGCCCACCGTATCATGAACCGCGCCTAGACTACCGAGTTTATGGATATACACGGAACCATGGAAGGTAACCCACATCCCTCGGCCACATGGGTTCAGCACCATCATGGGTGTAGCTCATGAAAAATGAGACCTATAAAACTAAAACTAGCATAACTTTTGCATCCGTTATCCGATCGGGGCATACTTTTTTTTTCTAGAAAGCTTGCTGGCGAGGTCCAACAGTCGACAAAAGAGAAATTCAAAGAGTAGAATAGTATATAATTTTTTTCAAAATAATACTTCCCTATAGTTAAGATACCTTCCCCAAATACCTCGTACTTCTAGCATGTTACATTCATACAGCGTCGAACTCCAGTCGCTGGGAGGACTCGCCAACCGTATCATGAACGCGCCTAGACTACCGAGTTTATGGGTATACAAGGAACCATGGAAGGTAACCCACATCCCTCGGCCACTGCGGTTCAGCACATCCATGGGTGTAAGCACATGAAAAATGGGACCTATAACCTAAAACATGTGTAACTTTTGCGTCCGTTGTCTGTTAGGGGCATACTTTTTTCTCTAGAAAGCTTGCAGTGAGGCCAACACCGACAGAAAGTGAAATTCAAAGAGTAAAATATTATATAATTTTACAAAAAATAAATACTTCCCTGTGGTTGAGATACCCCCTGGAGTACCTCCTACTGCTAGCATGTTACATTCAATATAACATCAAACTCCATCGCTGTGGAGGACTCACCCACCGTATCATGAACCGCGCCTAGACTACGAGTTTATGGATATACAAAGAACCATGGAAGGTAACCCACATCCCTCGGCCACGCAGTTCAGCACACCATGGGTGTAAGCTCATGAAAAATGAGACCTATAACCTAAAATGAGCATAACTTTTGCATCCGTTATCCGATCGGGGCATCCTTTTTTTTTCTAGAAAGCTTGTGGCGAGGCCAATGTCGACAAAAAGCGAAATTCAAAGAGTAGAATAGTATATAATTTTTTTCAAAATAAATACTTCCCTATAGTTAAGATACCGCCCCCAATACCTCCTACTGCTAGCATGTTACATTCAATATAACATCAAACTCCATCGCTGTGGAGGACTCACCCACCGTATCATGAACGCGCCTAGACTACCGAGTTTACAGATATAAAGGAACCATGGAAGGTAACCCGCATCCCTCGGCCACGTGGTTCAGCACACCGTGGGTGTAAGCACATGAAAATGAGACCTATAACCTAAAACGAGCATAACTTTTGCATTCATTGTCCAATCGGGCATACTTTTTTTTCTAGAAAGCTTGCGGCGAGGCCAACGCCGACAAAAGTGAAATTCAAATAGTAGAATAGTATATAATTTTATGAAAAATAAATACATCCCTATGGTTGAGATTACAGCCCTGAGTACCTCCTACTGCTAGAATGTTACATTCATTACAGCGTCGAACTCCATCGCTATGGAGGACTCGCCTACCGTATCATGAACCGCGCCTACACTACCGAGTTTATGGGTACACAGGAACCATGGAAGGTAACCCACATCCCTCAGCCACGCGGTTCAGCATACCGTGGGTATAAGCACATGAAAAATGAGGACATATAACCTAAACGAGTTTAACTTTTGCGTCCGTTGTCTGTTAGGGGCATACTTTTTTTTCTAGAAAGCTTGCGGCGAGGCCAACACCGACAAAAAGTGAAATTCAATGAGTAGAATAGTATATAATTTTTTTCAAAATAAATACTCCCTATAGTTAAGATACCGCCCCCAATACCTCCTACTTCTAGCATGTTACATTCAATACAGCGTCAAACTCCGTCACTGTGGAGGACTCGCCCACCGTATCATGAACCGCGCCTAGACTACGAGTTTATGGATATACACGGAACCATGGAAGGTAACCCACATCCCTCGGCCACGCGGTTCAGCACACCATGGGGTGTATGCTCATGAAAATGAGACCTATAACCTAAAACCTGCATAACTTTTGCATCGTTATCCGATCGGGGCATCCCTTTTTTTTTTCTAGAAAGCTTGTGGCGAGGCCAACGTTGACAAAAAGCGAAATTCAAAGAGTAGAATAGTATATAATTTTTTTCAAAATAAATACTTCCCTATAGTTAAGATACCGCCCCCCAATACCTCCTACTTCTAGCATGTTACATTCAATACAGCGTCGAACTCCGTCGCTGTGGAGGACTCGCCACCGTATCATTCAAACTAGCATAACTTTTGCATCCATTATCGATCGGGCATGGTGATGTCCAATCGGGCATACTTTTTTTTTCTAGAAAGCTTGCGGCGAGGTCAACACCGACAAAAAGAGAAATTCAAAGAGTAGAATAGTATATAATTTTTTCAAAATAAATACTTCCCTATAGTTAAGATACTTCCCCAAATACCTCGTACTGCCAGCATGTTACATTCAATACAGCGTCGAACTCCGTCACTGTGGAGGACTCGCCCACCGTATCATGAACCGCGCCTAGACTACCGAGTTTATGGATATACACGGAACCATGGAAGGTAACCCACATCCCTCGGCCACGCGGTTCAGCACACCATGGGTGTATGCTCATGAAAAATGAGACCTATAACCTAAAACTAGCATAACTTTTGCATCCGTTATCCGATCGGGGCATCCTTTTTTTTTCTAGAAAGCTTGTGGCGAGGCCAACGTTGACAAAAAGCGAAATTCAAAGAGTAGAATAGTATATAATTTTTTTCAAAATAAATACTTCCCTATAGTTAAGATACCGCCCCCAATACCTCCTACTTCTAGCATGTTACATTCAATACAGCGTCGAACTCCGTCGCTGTGGAGGACTCGCCCACCGTATCATGAACCGCGCCTAGAATACCGAGTTTATGGGTATACAAGGAACCATGGAAGGTAACCCACATCCCTCGGCCACGCGGTTCAGCACATCATGGGTGTAAGCTCATGAAAAATGAGACCTATAACCTAAAACTAGCATAACTTTTGCATCCATTATCCGATCGGGCATGGTGATGTCCAATCGGGCATACTTTTTTTTTTCTAGAAAGCTTGCGGCGAGGTCAACACCGACAAAAAGAGAAATTCAAAGAGTAGAATAGTATATAATTTTTTTCAAAATAAATACTTCCCTATAGTTAAGATACTTCCCCAAATACCTCGTACTGCCAGCATGTTACATTCAATACAGCGTCGAACTCCATCGCTGTGGAGGACTCGCCAACCGTATCATGAACTGCGCCTAGACTACCGAGTTTATGGGTACACAAGGAACCATGGAAGGTAACCCACATCCCTCGGTCACGCGGTTCAGCACATCGTGGGTGTAAGCACATGAAAAATGGGACCTATAACCTAAAACATGTGTAACTTTTGCGTCCGTTGTCTGTTAGGGGCATACTTTTTTTTCTAGAAAGCTTGCGGTGAGGCCAACACCGACAGAAAGTGAAATTCAAAGAGTAAAATAGTATATAATTTTACAAAAAATAAATACTTCCCTGTGGTTGAGATACCCCCTGGAGTACCTCCTACTGCTAGCATGTTACATTCAATATAACGTCAAACTCCATCGCTGTGGAGGACTCACCCACCGTATCATGAACCGCGCCTAGACTACCGAGTTTATGGATATACAAGGAACCATGGAAGGTAACCCACATCCCTCGGCCACGTGGTTCAGCACACCATGGGTGTAAGCTCATGAAAAATGAGACCTATAACCTAAAACTAGCATAACTTTTGCATCCGTTATCCGATCGGGGCATACTTTTCTTTTCTAGAAAGCTTGTGGCGAGGCCAACATCGACAAAAAGCGAAATTCAAAGAGTAGAATAGTATATAATTTTCTTCAAAATAAATACTTCCCTATAGTTAAGATACCGCCCCCAATACCTCCAACTGCCAGCATGTTACATTCAATACAGCGTCGAACTCCGTCGTGGTGGACGACTCGCCTACCGTATCATGAACCGCGCCTAGAATACCGAGTTTATGGGTACACAAGGAACCATGGAAGGTAACCCACATCCCTCGTCCATGCGGTTCAGCACACCATGTGATGTGGACAAGGGTTCCCGATCTTCCGAAAGGTTCGAGATACGTTGATTTGGTCGAAGGCGACACACAAATTGATCCGGCTTCAGAACAGCACGTTCTAAACCCTGCAATCACAGCACCACGTCTCCTCTGGTTATCAACCGTCCTAAAACGATTGACCTCGCCGAGAAGGCTAATCCCTGCCTGCGAATCAAGAACACAAGCAAGAACAAAGAAGAAGGCAACACAATTGTAGATGTATTATGAATCTCACGAAGATGGGGTCTCATAAACCGTGATGACGGCAAAACTGTTATGAACAGAATAATCTAAGCAAAACCCGAGCCCTAATAGTGCAGCGGCGGCTGTATATAAAGACCCTAGGGTCGTGCAAGACCCTCTGGACGCGCCTCTAATTGGGCTCAACTAGATACAAAGCCCAAAGGGCAAAAACAGGCGACGCAGCACCGAAACAGATTCTAGGACTCTCTCTTGTTTCGACGATTCCCGATGACTCCGGATGAATTTTGATATGAGACCGGCAGCATTGGAAAGGTCTTCTTCTTATCTTTCCGTGCATATGTAGAACATCCAAATCCGAGTCCGTATGCGTCCTGAGCCTCCGTTTTAGTGCAGACTGATCCTGAGCCCCGAAACAGACTCGAAGTCGGTTTTGGTTGGGCCTCCACCTTGCTTTCCACGTCCTTGCTGGTCCTCCACGTCTCCAAGTCCTTCTCCCATCATCTCCTGGTCCTCTCCATGGTTCCTAATTACAATATAATCATTAGGTAGCAAACCATTCTCAAAAGTGACATATAATGAAGAATGTAGGAACGAGCTCACCTCTAAATTTAGTCGTCGTGCACGAGCTCTAGTCATTGGACCTTGCAAGTCCAGAATTGGAGGAGTGTTGCATGTATCCTTAGGAGTGATGTCCTCATCATCCTCCCTCTCTTGAACTGGAGTCGTCCGCGACTCAAGCTCATTCTCTTCTCCCAAGTATGGTTTCAAATCTGAAATGTTAAAAGTAGGACTAACCCGGAACTCGGGAGGCAACTCAAGTTTGTATGCATTATCATTAATCTTCTCAATTATTTTGAAAGGACCATCAGCTCTAGGCATTAATTTAGACTTTCTCAAATCTGGAAATCTATCCTTTCTCAAGTGTAACCATACTAAGTCTCCTACATCAAGTTTTACTTCTTTTCTACCTTTACCACCAGCAATTTTGTACTTTTCATTCATCTTTTCAATGCTAAGTCTAGTCGTCTCATACATTTTCAAAATAAATTCAGCACGCTCCGTAGCATCAACATGAACTCTCTCATGAATAGGTAAAGGAAGTATATCAAGTGGAGTACGGGGATCAAAACCATACACTACCTTGAAAGGACTTACCTTGGTAGTAGAATGTGTTGCCCGATTATATGCAAACTCAACATGAGGCAAACATTCTTCCCATTGCTTCAAATTTTTCTTCAAAATAGCTCTCAACATAGTACCCAAAGTGCGGTTCACCACCTCAGTTTGTCCATCAGTTTGTGGGTGACAAGTTGTAGAAAACAACAACTTTGTACCCAACTTATTCCAAAGCGTGCGCCAAAAGTGACTCAAGAATTTTGCATCACGATCTGAAACAATAGTAGAAGGCATACCATGCAAACGAACAATTTCTTTGAAAAAGAGATCAGCAATATAACTAGCATCATCAGTCTTATGACATGGTATAAAGTGTGCCATCTTAGAAAATCTATCCACAACAACAAAAATACTATCACTCCCCCTCTTAGTCCTAGGCAGTCCTAAAACAAAGTCCATAGAAATATCCGCCCAAGGAATAGAAGGAACAGGAAGTGGCATGTATAAACCATGTGGATTCAAGCGAGACTTAGCTTTTTGACATGTAGTGCAGCGAGCAACAAAGCGCTCAACATCTTTCCTCATCCTTGGCCAAAAGAAGTGTGTGGCCAAAATATCCTCCGTCTTCTTGGCACCAAAATGACCCATCAATCCACCTCCATGCGCCTCCTGTAACAACAAAAGACGAACGGAACCAACTGGAATGCATAGGCGATTAGCTCTAAACAAGAATCCATCCTTCAACACAAATTTATTCCATGCACGATCTTCTTTACAGTGCAGCAATACATCCTTAAAATCAACATCAGCAGCATATTGTTCTTTAATTGCCTCAAGTCCAAAAATTCTACAATCAAGTTGAGACAATAAAGTATAGCGCCTAGATAAAGCATCAGCGATCACATTATCCTTCCCTTTCTTATGTTTAATAATGTAAGGAAAAGACTCAATAAACTCAATCCATTTAGCATGTCTACGGTTCAAATTACATTGAGAACGAATATACTTAAGTGATTCATGATCAGAATGAATAACAAATTCTTTGGGCAACAAATAATGACGCCACGTCTCTAAACAACGTACAAGTGCATACAATTCCTTATCATACGTGGAGTAATTCAAAACAGGCCCAGTTATTTTCTCACTAAAGTACGCAATAGGTTTACTATCTTGCATCAAAACACCACCAATACCTATACCACTAGCATCACATTCAAGCTCAAAAATCTTATCAAAATTAGGTAATTGCAGCAATGGTGCATGTGTAAGTTTATCCTTCAAAGCATCAAAAGACTCATGATGTACCTTACCCCAATGGAAATCAATGCCCTTCTTTGTCAACTCATGCAAAGGTGCAGCAATGGTGCTGAAATCTTTGACAAAGCGGCGGTAGAAACCTGCAAGACCAAGAAAACTCCTCACCTGTGTGATAGTTTTTGGTACAGGCCAGCTCTTTATGGCTTCAATCTTCGCCTCATCCACCTCAATTCCCTGTGGAGTCACAACATAGCCAAGAAAAGAGACTCGATCCGTGCAAAAGATGCACTTCTCAAGGTTACCAAATAAACGTGCATCTCGTAAAGCATCAAAAACAGCACGCAAATGATTCATATGTTCATCTATAGATTTGCTATAAATCAAGATATCATCAAAGTAAACTACCACAAATTTGCCAATGAAAGCTCTTAAAACCTCATTCATCAAGCGCATGAAAGTACTAGGTGCATTAGTTAACCCAAAAGGCATTACTAACCACTCATATAATCCAAATTTGGTTTTGAAAGCTGTTTTCCATTCGTCTCCAAGTTTCATTCTAATTTGATGGTAGCCACTACGCAAATCAATTTTAGTGAAAATTATAGCACCACATAACTCATCAAGCATGTCGTCTAGCCTAGGAATAGGATGACGATACCTAATAGTAATATTATTAATGGCTCTACAATCTACACACATACGCCAAGTACCATCTTTCTTAGGAACCAAAAGTACAGGAACAGCACAAGGACTAAGTGATTGACGAACATACCCACGATCCAAAATGTCTTGAACTTGTCGTTGTATCTCCTTAGTCTCCTCAGGGTTGGTCCTATAAGCAGCACGGTTTGGCAAAGTAGCACCCGGAATCAAATCAATTTGATGCTCAATCCCTCTCAAAGGTGGCAATCCCGGGGGTATCTCAGCTGGAAAAACATCCTCATACTCCTGCAAAAGGTTAGTGACAGCAGGAGACACAGCACTAGAAGCAATATCATCAAGCGAAAACAAAGCCTCTTTGCATATCAAGGCATAGCAAATATCACCATTATCAGAAATTTCAGCAAGCTCAGATTTTGTTGTAAGACATGAACGACCTTGTAATTTAATTCCAGCACCCTTAGAACTTGAAGAATCATTAACATTACTAGGTGAAGAATTAGAATTAACAGGTTGTTGAATTTCAGGACCTTTATTTTTCAAACTAGCAGCTCTTTCTAAATCAGCTTGTACAATTTCAGCAGGGGTCATTGGTAACAAAGTAATTTTAGTTCCTTTATGCATAAAAGTGTACTTATTACTTCTACCATGGTGTACAGCATCATTATCAAATTCCCAAGGTCTACCCAATAAAAGTGAACATGCTTGCATGGGTACAACATCACAATCAACAGAATCCACATAAGAACCAATGGAAAAAGGAACTCTGCAAGTTTGTATTATCTTAGCTTTTCCAGAGTCATTTAACCACTGAATGTAGTACGGATGTGGATGTGGGCGTGTGGTCAAAGCAAGCTTGTTGACCACATCAGAACTCACCAAGTTATTGCAGCTCCCTCCATCAATGATGACACGTGCTCGGCGGTTCTTGATGATGAAGAAAATCTGGAACAAGTTGTGGCGCTGCATCGTCGCGGGCTGATGAACTTGAGTACTAAGGACACATTGAACAATAATGTTCATGTATCCCGTGGTGTCTCCGCCTCCAAGGACAAGGTCACTGCTGGTGGCAGCGACGTCCTCCTCCTCATCCTCCACGTCGGAGGTGCTCATGTAATCGCCATCGTCTGTTGCCACATATGCCCGCCTACTTGGACAATCTTTCTGCACATGACCAAGTCCATGGCAGCGGTGGCACTGAATCCCGGTAGTGCGCCCCGTCGAAGCAACAGAGGAGGCACTACTAGCTGGTACCTGCACAGAAGTTTTACCTGAGCGCATAGAAGGTGCAGGGGCTGATCTTGGGGCTGCAGAAACAACACTAGTTCCCTTGGTAGCTGCTGGTGGGGGTGGACGGAAAGCTGGCCTGGGCAGCCCCGAAGTCCCCGTCGAGCGTGGGGGGTAGGAGTTCCTTGACTTGCTGTACTCCTTAAAAGCCTGGAAAAGTCCCTGTGATTCTTCTCTGCAAGCATAGCATACTGAAAACACTGGTGAGGGTATAATATTCTTTATAGTCAAGGATGTCCTGAATTTCTTTTCTTAAACTAGAATAAAAGCGACAAATCTGATCCTCTACTTTTTCAACTACGGCACAACGAATCAAACCCTTTTGAAGCTCACTAAAGTACTCCTGAACAGTTTTATCTCCTTGTTCTAAACGCTGCAGTTTATTACGAATCTCTCTATAAAAAGAAGGAGGAACAAAATGATCACGCATTGCTACCTTAAGTTCTTCCCAGGTAGTAGGCAAATCAGTTTCAGCAGCTAGACCACTCCACCAAACAATAGCAAAGTCCTTAAACTCACTAGTAGCTTGTCTAACTCTATGTTGTTCAGGAACAAGGTGGGCATTAAATTTTTGTTCTACAGTCATCTCCCAATCAAGATAAACATCACCATCATACTGACCCGAAAATGAAGGAATTGAAAACTTAATTTTAGCATACGGGTCATCTGGAGCATAGTTACCGTGTGGACGACGATTGTAGTTATGGAAACCACCCATACCTTGAGTGTTATGGTGCAAACGACGTCGTAATCTTGCGGTCCTTATAGCTGACCTATCCACGGTGCCATCAGCCTTATACACCGTGTCTTCATCATGGACGTCGTCAACGTCGTGGTTATTAGTGTTCATATCATTGGTCTTGGGGGCGGTCTCCAACGCGACAACCTGATCGGTTAACTTAGAAACCCGCTTCTCCAACTGCTCGATGCTTTCTCCGATGTGAAGCTTGCCGACCGCATAAGTAACGGCTCTGGTGATCGTCTCTGCCAAATCACTCTGAGCAGCCTGCAAAGCCTTCTGGAGCTGCTCTTGGCTCACGCACTCAGCAAAATGTGAGGGTGAAGCCATCTCTCCGTCGTCACTTCCTGCCATCACAAACACCAAAACAGGAAACAAACAGTGAAGGTTATCCCTACAAAACAGCTAAGTAGTGGTGCCTCTCAACACAACAAAAGGAGACTCCTTACAAAGCTCTTACAAAGTTCTGAAAAGCAAATGGAAGGTAACCCACATCCCTCGGCCACGCGGTTCAGCACATCATGGGTGTAAGCTCATGAAAAATGAGACCTATAACCTAAAACTAGCATAACTTTTGCATCCATTATCCGATCGGGCATGGTGATGTCCGATCGGGGCATACTTTTTTTTTCTAGAAAGCTTGCTGCGAGGCCAACGTCGACAAAAAGCGAAATTCAAAGAGTAGAATAGTATATAATTTTTTTCAAAATAAATACTTCCCTATAGTTAAGATACCGCCCCCAATACCTCCTACTTCTAGCATGTTACATTCAATATAACGTCAAACTCCGTCGCTGTGGAGGACTCGCCCACCGTATCATGAACTGCGCCTAGACTACCGAGTTTACGGATATACAAGGAACCATGGAAGGTAACCCACATCCCTCGGCCACGCAGGTTCAGCACACCATGGGTATAAGCTCATGAAAAATGAGACTGTATAACCTAAAAGTAGCATAACTTTTGCATCCATTATCCGATCGGGGCATACTTTTCTTTTCTAGAAAGCTTGTGGCGAGGCCAACGCTAGACAAAAAGCGAAATTCAAAGAGTAGAATAGTATATAATTTTTTTCAAAATAAATACTTCCCTATAGTTAAGATACCGCCCCCAATACCTCCAACTGCCAGCATGTTACATTCAATACAGCATCGAACTCCATCGTGGTGGAGGACTCGCCCACCGTATCATGAACTGCGCCTAGACTACCGAGTTTATGGGTACACAAGGAACCATGGAAGGTAACCTGCATCCCTCGACCACGCGGTTCAGCACACCGTGGGTGTAAGCACATGAAAAATGAGACTTATAACGCAAAACGAGCATAACTTTTGCATCCGGTGTCCGATCGGGGCATACTTTTTTTTTCTAGAAAGCTTGCGGCGAGGCTAACGCCGACAAAAATAAAAATTCAAAGAGTAGAATAGTATATAATTTTTTTCAAAATAAATACTTTCCTATGGTTAAGATACCGCTCGAATACCTCCTACTACTAGCATGTTACATTCAATACAGCGTCGAACTCCATCGCTGTGGAGGACTCGCCCACCGTATCATGAACTGCGCCTAGACTACCGAGTTTATGGGTACACAAGGGACCATGGAAGGTAACCCACATCCCTCGGCCATACGGTTCAGCACATCGTGGGTGGAAGCACATGAAAAATGAGACCTATAAACTAAAACATGCGTAAGTTTTGCGTCCGTTATCTCTTAGGGGCATACTTTTTTCTAGAAAGCATGCGGCGAGGCCAACACTGACAAAAAGCGAAATTCAAAGAGTAGAATAGTATATAATTTTACAAAAAATAAATACATCCCTATGGTTGAGATACAGCCCTAAGTACCTCCTACTGCTAGCATGTTACATTCAATACAGCGTCGAACTCCATCGCTGTGGAGGACTCGCCCACCGCATCATGAACCGCGCCTAGACTACCGAGTTTATGGGTACACAAGGAACCATGGAAGGTAACCCACATCCCTCGGCCACGCGGTTCAGCACATCATGGACGTAAGCATACAAAAAAGGAGACCAATAACCTAAAACGAGCATAACTTTTGAATCTGTTGTCCAATCGGGGCATACCTTTTTTTTTCTAGAAAGCTTGTAGCAAGGCCAACATCGACAAAAAGTGAAATTCAAAGAATAGAATAGTATATAATTTTTTACAAAATAAATACTTCCCTATGGTTGAGATACCATCCCGAATACCTCCTACTGCCAACATGTTACATTCAATACAACATCGAACTCCATCGGTGTGGAGGACTCGCCCACCGTATCACGAACTGCGCCTAGACTAACGAGTTTATGGGTACACAAGGAACCATGGAAGGTAACCCACATCCCTCGGCCGCACGGTTCAGCACATCGTGGGTGTAAGCACATGAAAAATGAGACCTATAACCTAAAACATGCGTAACTTTTGCGTCCCGTTGTCTGTTAGGGTCATACTTTTTTTCTAGAAAGCTTGCGGTGAGGCCAACACCGACAGAAAGTGAAATTCAAAGAGTAAAATAGTATATAATTTTACAAAAAATAAATACTTCCCTATGGTTGAGATACAGCCCTAAGTACCTCCTACTGCTAGCATGTTACATTCAATACAGTGTCGAACTCCATCGCTGTGGAGGACTCGCCCACCGTATCATGAACTGCGCCTAGACTACCGAGTTTATGGGTACACAAGGAACCATGGAAGGTAACCCACATCCCTCGGCCATACGGTTCAGCACATCGTGGGTGGAAGGACATGAAAAATGAGACCTATAAACTAAAACATGCGTAAGTTTTGCGTCCGTTATCTGTTAGGGGCATACTTTTTTCTAGAAAGCATGCGGCGAGGCCAACACTGACAAAAAGCGAAATTCAAAGAGTAGAATAGTATATAATTTTACAAAAAATAAATACATCCCTATGGTTGAGATACAGCCCTAAGTACCTCGTACTGCTAGCATGTTACATTCAATACAGCGTCGAACTCCATCGCTGTGGAGGACTCGCCCACCGCATCATGAACCGCGCCTAGACTACCGAGTTTATGGGTACACAAGGAACCATGGAAGGTAACCCACATCCCTCGGCCACGCGGTTCAGCACATCATGGACGTAAGCATACAAAAAAGGAGACCAATAACCTAAAACGAGCATAACTTTTGAATCTGTTGTCCGATCGGGGCATACCTTTTTTTTTCTAGAAAGCTTGTAGCAAGGCCAACATCGACAAAAAGTGAAATTCAAAGAATAGAATAGTATATAATTTTTTACAAAATAAATACTTCCCTATGGTTGAGATACCATCCCGAATACCTCCTACTGCCAACATGTTACATTCAATACAACATCGAACTCCATCGGTGTGGAGGACTCGCCCACCGTATCACGAACTGCGCCTAGACTAACGAGTTTATGGGTACACAAGGAACCATGGAAGGTAACCCACATCCCTCGGCCGCACGGTTCAGCACATCGTGGGTGTAAGCACATGAAAAATGAGACCTATAACCTAAAACATGCGTAACTTTTGCGTCCCGTTGTCTGTTAGGGTCATACTTTTTTTCTAGAAAGCTTGCGGTGAGGCCAACACCGACAGAAAGTGAAATTCAAAGAGTAAAATAGTATATAATTTTACAAAAAATAAATACTTCCCTATGGTTGAGATACAGCCCTAAGTACCTCCTACTGCTAGCATGTTACATTCAATACAGTGTCGAACTCCATCGCTGTGGAGGACTCGCCCACCGTATCATGAACTGCGCCTAGACTACCGAGTTTATGGGTACACAAGGAACCATGGAAGGTAACCCACATCCCTCGGCCATACGGTTCAGCACATCGTGGGTGGAAGCACATGAAAAATGAGACCTATAAACTAAAACATGCGTAAGTTTTGCGTCCGTTATCTGTTAGGGGCATACTTTTTTTCTAGAAAGCATGCGGCGAGGCCAACACTGACAAAAAGCGAAATTCAAAGAGTAGAATAGTATATAATTTTACAAAAAATAAATACATCCCTATGGTTGAGATACAGCCCTAAGTACCTCCTACTGCTAGCATGTTACATTCAATACAGCGTCGAACTCCATCGCTGTGGAGGACTCGCCCACCGCATCATGAACCGCGCCTAGACTACCGAGTTTATGGGTACACAAGGAACCATGGAAGGTAACCCACATCCCTCGGCCACGCGGTTCAGCACATCATGGACGTAAGCATACAAAAAAGGAGACCAATAACCTAAAACGAGCATAACTTTTGAATCTGTTGTCCGATCGGGGCATACCTTTTTTTTTCTAGAAAGCTTGTAGCAGGGCCAACATCGACAAAAAGTGAAATTCAAAGAATAGAATAGTATATAATTTTTTACAAAATAAATACTTCCCTATGGTTGAGATACCATCCCGAATACCTCCTACTGCCAACATGTTACATTCAATACAACATCGAACTCCATCGGTGTGGAGGACTCGCCCACCGTATCACGAACTGCGCCTAGACTAACGAGTTTATGGGTACACAAGGAACCATGGAAGGTAACCCACATCCCTCGGCCGCACGGTTCAGCACATCGTGGGTGTAAGCACATGAAAAATGAGACCTATAACCTAAAACATGCGTAACTTTTGCGTCCCGTTGTCTGTTAGGGTCATACTTTTTTTCTAGAAAGCTTGCGGTGAGGCCAACACCGACAGAAAGTGAAATTCAAAGAGTAAAATAGTATATAATTTTACAAAAAATAAATACTTCCCTATGGTTGAGATACAGCCCTAAGTACCTCCTACTGCTAGCATGTTACATTCAATACAGTGTCGAACTCCATCGCTGTGGAGGACTCGCCCACCGCATCATGAACCGCGCCTAGACTACCGAGTTTATGGGTACACAAGGAACCATGGAAGGTAACCCACATCCCTCGGCCACGCGGTTCAGCACATCATGGATGTAAGCATACAAAAAAGGAGACCAATAACCTAAAACGAGCATAACTTTTGAATCTGTTGTCCGATCGGGGCATACCTTTTTTTTTCTAGAAAGCTTGTAGCAAGGCCAACATCGACAAAAAGTGAAATTCAAAGAATAGAATAGTATATAATTTTTACAAAATAAATACTTCCCTATGGTTGAGATACCATCCCGAATACCTCCTACTGCCAACATGTTACATTCAATACAGCATCGAACTCCATCGCTGTGGAGGACTCGCCCATCGTATCACGAACTGCGCCTAGACTAACGAGTTTATGGGTACACAAGGAACCATGGAAGGTAACCCACATCCCTCGGCCGCACGGTTCAGCACATCGTGGGTGTAAGCACATGAAAAATGAGACCTATAACCTAAAACATGCGTGACTTTTGCGTCCCGTTGTCTGTTAGGGTCATACTTTTTTTCTAGAAAGCTTGCGGTGAGGCCAACACCGACAAAAGTGAAATTCAAAGAGTAAAATAGTATATAATTTTACAAAAAATAAATACTTCCCTGTGGTTGAGATACCGCCTGGAGTACCTCCTACTACTAGCATGTTACATTCAATATAACATCAAACTCCATCGCTGTGGAGGACTCGCCCACCGTATCATGAACCGCGCCTAGACTACCGAGTTTACGGATATACAAGGAACCATGGAAGGTAACCCACATCCCTCGGCCACGCGGTTCAGCACACCATGGGTGTAAGCTAATGAAAAATGAGACCTATAACCTAAAACTAGCAAAACTTTTGCGTCCGTTATCTGTTAGGGGCATACTCTTTTCTAGAAAGCTTGCGGTGAGGCCAACACCGACAAAAACCGAAATTCAAAGAGTAGAATAGTATATAATTTTACAAAAAATAAATACATCCCTATGGTTGAGATACAGCCCTAAGTACCTCCTACTGCTAGCATGTTACATTCAATACAGCGTCGAACTCCACCCCTGTGGAGGACTCGCCCACCGTATCATGAACCGCGCCTAGACTACCGAGTTTATGGGTACACAAGGAACCATGGAAGGTAACCCACATCCCTCGGCCACACGGTTCAGCACATCGTGGGTGTAAGCACATGAAAAATGAGACCTATAACCTAAAACATGCGTAACTTTTGCGTCCCATTGTCTGTTAGGGTCGTACTTTTTTCTAGAAAGCTTGCGGCGAGGCCAACACCAACAGAAAGTGAAATTCAAAGAGTAAAATAGTATATAATTTTACAAAAAATAAATACTTCCCTGTGGTTGAGATACCGCCTCGAGTACCTCCTACTGTTAGCTTGTTACATTCAATACAACGTCGAACTCCATCGCGGTGGAGGACTCGCCCACCGTATCATGAATCGTGCCTAGGTTACCGAGTTTATGGGTACACAAGGAACCATGGAAGGTAACCCACATCCCTCGGCCACGCGGTTCAGCACATCATGGACGTAAGCATACAAAAAAGGAGACCAATAACCTAAAACGAGCATAACTTTTGAATCTGTTGTCCGATCGGGGCATACCTTTTTTTTCTAGAAAGCTTGTAGCAGGGCCAACATCGACAAAAAGTGAAATTCAAAGAATAGAATAGTATATAATTTTTTACAAAATAAATACTTCCCTATGGTTGAGATACCATCCCGAATACCTCCTACTGCCAACATGTTACATTCAATACAACATCGAACTCCATCGGTGTGGAGGACTCGCCCACCGTATCACGAACTGCGCCTAGACTAACGAGTTTATGGGTACACAAGGAACCATGGAAGGTAACCCACATCCCTCGGCCGCACGGTTCAGCACATCGTGGGTGTAAGCACATGAAAAATGAGACCTATAACCTAAAACATGCGTAACTTTTGCGTCCCGTTGTCTGTTAGGGTCATACTTTTTTTCTAGAAAGCTTGCGGTGAGGCCAACACCGACAGAAAGTGAAATTCAAAGAGTAAAATAGTATATAATTTTACAAAAAATAAATACTTCCCTATGGTTGAGATACAGCCCTAAGTACCTCCTACTGCTAGCATGTTACATTCAATACAGTGTCGAACTCCATCGCTGTGGAGGACTCGCCCACCGCATCATGAACCGCGCCTAGACTACCGAGTTTATGGGTACACAAGGAACCATGGAAGGTAACCCACATCCCTCGGCCACGCGGTTCAGCACATCATGGATGTAAGCATACAAAAAAGGAGACCAATAACCTAAAACGAGCATAACTTTTGAATCTGTTGTCCGATCGGGGCATACCTTTTTTTTTCTAGAAAGCTTGTAGCAAGGCCAACATCGACAAAAAGTGAAATTCAAAGAATAGAATAGTATATAATTTTTTACAAAATAAATACTTCCCTATGGTTGAGATACCATCCCGAATACCTCCTACTGCCAACATGTTACATTCAATACAGCATCGAACTCCATCGCTGTGGAGGACTCGCCCATCGTATCACGAACTGCGCCTAGACTAACGAGTTTATGGGTACACAAGGAACCATGGAAGGTAACCCACATCCCTCGGCCGCACGGTTCAGCACATCGTGGGTGTAAGCACATGAAAAATGAGAGCTATAACCTAAAACGAGCATAACTTTTGCATCCGTTGTCCGATCAGAGCATACTTTTTTTTTCTAGAAAGCTTGCGGCGAGGCCAACGCCGACAAAAAGCAAAATTCAAAGAGTATAATAGTATATAATTTTTTTCAAAATAATTACTTTCCTATTGTTAAGATACCGCTCGAATACCTCCTACTACTAGCATGTTACATTCAATACGGCGTCGAACTCCATCGCAGTGGAGGACTCGACCACCGTATCATGAACTGCGCCTAGACTACCAAGTTTATGGGTACACAAGGAACTATGGAAGGTAACCCACATCCCTCGGCCACACGGTTCAGCACATCATGGGTGGAAGCACATGAAAAATGAGACCTATAAACTAAAACATGCATAACTTTTGCGTCCGTTATCTGTTAGGGGCATACTCTTTTCTAGAAAGCTTGCGGCGAGGCCAACACCGACAAAAACCGAAATTCAAAGAGTAGAATAGTATATAATTTTACAAAAAATAAATACATCCCTATGGTTGAGATACAGCCCTAAGTACCTCCTACTGCTAGCATGTTACATTCAATACAGCGTCGAACTCCACCCCTGTGGAGGACTCGCCCACCGTATCATGAACCGCGCCTAGACTACCGAGTTTATGGGTACACAAGGAACCATGGAAGGTAACCCACATCCCTCGGCCACACGGTTCAGCACATCGTGGGTGTAAGCACATGAAAAATGAGACCTATAACCTAAAACATGCGTAACTTTTGCGTCCCATTGTCTGTTAGGGTCGTACTTTTTTCTAGAAAGCTTGCGGCGAGGCCAACACCAACAGAAAGTGAAATTCAAAGAGTAAAATAGTATATAATTTTACAAAAAATAAATACTTCCCTGTGGTTGAGATACCGCCTGGAGTACCTCCTACTGCTAGCATGTTACATTCAATATAACGTCAAACTCCATCGCTGTGGAGGACTCGCCCACCGTATCATGAACCGCGCTTAGACTACCGAGTTTACGGATATACAAGGAACCATGGAAGGTAACCCACATCCCTCGGCCACGCGGTTCAGCACACCATGGGTGTAAGCTAATGAAAAATGAGACCTATAACCTAAAACTAGCAAAACTTTTGCATCCATTATCCGATCGGGACATACTTTTCTTTTCTAGAAAGCTTGTGGCGAGGCCAACGCCGACAAAAAGCGAAATTCAAAGAGTAGAATAGTATATAATTTTTTCCAAAATAAATACTTCCCTATAGTTAAGATACCGCCCCGAATACCTCCAACTGCCAGCATGTTACATTCAATACAGCGACGAACTCCATCGTGGTGGAGGACTCACCTACCGTATCATGAACCGCGCCTAGACTACCAAGTTTATGGGTACACAAGGAACAATGGAAGGTAACCTGCATCCCTCGGCCATGCGGTTCAGCACACCATGGGTGTAAGGTCATGAAAAATGAGAGCTATAACCTAAAACGAGCATAACTTTTGCATCCGTTGTCCGATCAGAGCATACTTTTTTTTTCTAGAAAGCTTGCGGCGAGGCCAACGCCGACAAAAAGCAAAATTCAAAGAGTATAATAGTATATAATTTTTTTCAAAATAATTACTTTCCTATTGTTAAGATACCGCTCGAATACCTCCTACTACTAGCATGTTACATTCAATACGGCGTCGAACTCCATCGCTGTGGAGGACTCGACCACCGTATCATGAACTGCGCCTAGACTACCAAGTTTATGGGTACACAAGGAACTATGGAAGGTAACCCACATCCCTCGGCCACACGGTTCAGCACATCATGGGTGGAAGCACATGAAAATTGAGACCTATAAACTAAAACATGCATAACTTTTGTGTCCGTTATCTGTTAGGGGCATACTCTTTTCTAGAAAGCTTGCGGCGAGGCCAACACCGACAAAAACCGAAATTCAAAGAGTAGAATAGTATATAATTTTACAAAAAATAAATACATCCCTATGGTTGAGATACAGCCCTAAGTACCTCCTACTGCTAGCATGTTACATTCAATACAGCGTCGAACTCCACCCCTGTGGAGGACTCGCCCACCGTATCATGAACCGCGCCTAGACTACCGAGTTTATGGGTACACAAGGAACCATGGAAGGTAACCCACATCCCTCGGCCACACGGTTCAGCACATCGTGGGTGTAAGCACATGAAAAATGAGACCTATAACCTAAAACGTGCGTAACTTTTGCGTCCCATTGTCTGTTAGGGTCGTACTTTTTTTCTAGAAAGCTTGCGGTGAGGCCAACACCGACAGAAAGTGAAATTCAAAGAGTAAAATAGTATATAATTTTACAAAAAATAAATACTTCCCTGTGGTTGAGATACCGCCTGGAGTACCTCCTACTGCTAGCATGTTACATTCAATATAACGTCAAACTCCATCGCTGTGGAGGACTCGCCCACCGTATCATGAACCGCGCTTAGACTACCGAGTTTACGGATATACAAGGAACCATGGAAGGTAACCCACATCCCTCGGCCACGCGGTTCAGCACACCATGGGTGTAAGCTAATGAAAAATGAGACCTATAACCTAAAACTAGCAAAACTTTTGCATCCATTATCCGATCGGGGCATACTTTTCTTTTCTAGAAAGCTTGTGGCGAGGCCAACGCCGACAAAAAGCGAAATTCAAAGAGTAGAATAGTATATAATTTTTTCCAAAATAAATACTTCCCTATAGTTAAGATACCGCCCCCAATACCTCCATTTGCCAGCATGTTACATTCAATACAGCGTCGAACTCCATTGTGGTGGAGGACTCGCCCACCGTATCATGAACTGCCCCTAGACTACCGAGTTTATGGGTACACAAGGAACCATGGAAGGTAACCTGCATCCCTCGGCCACGCGGTTCAGCACACCGTGGGTGTAACAACAACAACAACAACAAAGCCTTTTTATCCCAAGCAAGTTGGGGTAGGCTAGAGATGAAACCCATGGGAACCCAAAAAAGAAGAGAATCACGGTTCCGGCACGTCTATTGCTAGTCTCCAAGCACTCCTATCCATAGCTAGCTCCTTAGGGATATCCCACGCCTTCAGGTCTCTCTTAACCGACTCGTCCCAAGTCAAGTTAGGTCGGCCTCTACCTCTCTTAACATTAGCATCTCTCTTTAGAACCCCACTACATACCGGCGCCTCCGGAGGTCTCCGTTGGACATGTCCGAACCATCTCAACCGATGTTGAACCAATTTCTCCTCGATAGGTGCCACTCCTATCCTGTCCCGGATATCTTCATTCCGTATTCGGTCTCTTCTTGTATGCCCGCAAAACCAACGCAACATACGCATTTCTTCTACACTTAGTTGTTGAACATGTCGTCTTTTCGTAGGCCAGCACTCAGCACCGTATAACATCGCCGGACGAATTGCCGTCCTATAGAATTTACCTTTTAGCTTTTGTGGCACCCTCTTGTCGCATAAGACGCCGGATGCTTGACGCCATTTCAACCAGCCGGCTGAAATTCTATGCCTAACATCTTCATCGATGTCACCGTCCTTTTGCAACATCGATCCTAAATAACGAAATGTATCCTTCTTGGCCACCAATTGTCCATTAAGGCTAACGTCTCCATCCTCATGTCTAGTCACGCTAAACTCGCACATCATATACTCGGTCTTGGCCCTACTAAGTCTGAAACCCTTGCACTCTAATGTGTGCCTCCACAGCTCCAACTTCCTATTAACCCCATCCCTACTCTCGTCAACTAACACCACATCATCAACAAAGAGCATACACCAAGGGACATCACTCTGTATTTCTCGTGTGACCTCGTCCATCACTAAAGCAAATAAATAAGGGCTCAATGCTGATCCTTGGTGTAGTCCTATTTTAATCGGAAAGTCATTGGTATCACCATCACATGTCCGAACACACGTCCTCGCGTCCCTGTACATATCCTTGATGAGGGTAATATACTTAGTTGGGACTTTGTGCTTCTCCAAGGCCCACCACATGACACTTCTTGGCACTTTGTCATATGCCTTCTCGAGGTCAATAAAGACCATGTGTAAGTCCTTCTTTTGCTCCCGATATCTCTCCATCAATTGTCGCATTAAGAAAATCGCCTCCATGGTTGATCTTCCAGGCATGAACCCAAACTGGTTTTGCGTCACACTTGTCACTCTTCTTAGACGATGCTCGATGATTCTCTCCCAGAGCTTCATCGTATGGCTCATCAACTTAATCCCACGATAGTTAGTACAACTTTGAACATCTCCCTTGTTCTTGAAGATCGGTACTACTATACTCCTCCTCCATTCTTCCGGCATCTTGTTTGACCGAAAGATGAGGTTAAAAAGCTTAGTTAACCATACTATGGCTCTGGCACCTAAGCATCTCCATACTTCGATGGGGATACCATCAGGGCCCATCGCTTTACCACTCTTCATCCTCTTCAAAGCTTCCTCTATCTCTATCTCCTGAATTCTTCTCACAAAGCGTCTGTTGTTATCATCAAATGAGTCATCCAACTCAAGTATAGGACCTTCCTCCTCTCCGTTAAACAACTTATCAAAGTACTCTCGCCATCTGTCCTTGATCTCCTCATCTCTCACCAGGAGTCGGTCTACCCCATCCTTGATACATTTGATTTGGTTGATGTCCCTCGTCTTCCGCTCACGGATCCTAGCCATCCGATAGATGTCCTTCTCTCCTTCCTTCGTGCCTAGTCGCTGATAAAGGTTATCATATGCCTGACCCTTTGCTACACTCACTGCTCGTTTTGCAGCCCTCTTGGCTATTTTATAGCCTTCTATGTTGGTTGCACTCTTGTCAAGATGTAGGCGTTTGAAACACTCCTTCTTCTCCTTGATAGCCCTTTGCACCTTATCATTCCACCACCAGGTGTCTTTTGCTTCTTGTTTGCCTCCTCTACTCACGCCAAACACTTCTGAAGCTACCTTCCGAACACATGTTGCCATTTTTAGCCACATGTCATCTGGTCCTTCTCCTTCCTCCCAGGGTCCCTCTCCTAGCATCCTCTCCTTAAAAGTTTGCGCCAGCTCCCCTCTAAACTTCCACCACTTCGTTCTCGCGGTTTTGGTACGTTTGTCCCTGTATACCCGTACCCGAAAACGAAAATCCGCCATCACAAGCTTATGTTGAGTGACGACACACTCCCCAGGTATCACCCTACAGTCCAAGCAAGCACGCCTGTCCTCCCTCCTGGCAAGGATAAAGTCGATTTGGCTCGAGTGTTGTGCACTTCTAAAGGTCACTAGATGGGATTCCCTCTTCCTAAATATGGTATTCGCTACCAACAAGTCATAAGCTAGCGCCCAATTAAGTATATCCACCCCCTCCTGATTCCTACTACCATACCCGAACCCCCCATGGACCCGCTCGAACCCAACATTAGACGTCCCCACATGGCCGTTAAGGTCTCCTCCTATGAAAAGCTTCTCACTGATAGGTATGCCACTAACCATGCTATCTAAATCTTCCCAAAACTGATTCTTGATGCTCTCATTAAGACCTACCTGAGGGGCATATGCACTGATCACATTTAAAGCCGAATCTCCAACTATCAGCCGAACAAGGATAATCCGGTCCCCGTGCCTCCTAACATCTACGACTCCATCCTTAAGGCTCCTGTCGATCAAGATGCCTACACCATTTCTACCCGATGTTGTACCCGTGTACCAAAGCTTGTAGCCCGTATTCTCCACCTCCTTCGCCTTCTGGCCCTTCCATTTAGTCTCTTGAACGCATAGGATATTTACACGCCTCCTAGTTGCCACATCGACTAGCTCTCGTAACTTGCCTGTTAGGGACCCTACGTTCCAACTCCCTAGACGAATCCTAGTTGGCTCGGCTAACTTTCTTACCCGGGCATACTATCTAGCCCGTGGGTGTAAGCACATGAAAAATGAGACCTATAACGTAAAATGAGCATAACTTTTGCATCCGGTGTCCGATCGGGGCATACTATTTTTTCTAGAAAGCTTGCGGCGAGGCCAACACCGACAAAAAGCGAAATTCAAAGAGTAGAATAGTATATAATTTTTTTGAAAATAAATAGTACCCTATAGTTAAGATACCGCCCCGAATACCTCCAACTGCCAGCATGTTACATTCAATACAGCGACGAACTCCATCGTGGTGGCGGACTCACCTACCGTATCATGAACCGCGCCTAGACTACCAAGTTCATGGGTACACAAGGAACAATGGAAGGTAACCTACATCCCTCGGCCATGCGGTTCAGCACACCATGGGTGTAAGGTCATAAAAAATGAGAGTTATAACCTAAAACGAGCATAACTTTTGCATCCGTTGTCCGATCAGGGCATACTTTTTTTTTCTAGAAAGCTTGCGGCGAGGCCAACGCCGACAAAAAGCAAAATTCAAAGAGTATAATAGTATATAATTTTTTTCAAAATAATTACTTTCCTATGGTTAAGATACCGCTCGAATACCTCCTACTACTAGCATGTTACATTCAATACGGCGTCGAACTCCATCGCTGTGGAGGACTCGCCCTCCGTATCATGAACTGCGCCTAGACTACCGAGTTTATGGGTACACAAGGAACCATGGAATGTAACCCACATCATTCGGGCACGTGGTTCATCACACCATGGATGTAAGCACACAGAAAAGGAGACCAATAACCTAAAACAAGCATAACTTTTGTATCTGTTGTGCGATCGGGGCATACTTTTTTTTTCTAGAAAGCTTGCAGTGAGGCCAACATCGACAAAAAGCGAAATTCAAAGAATAGAATAGTATATAATTTTTAACAAAATAAATACTTCCCTATGGTTGAGATACCGTCCCGAATACCTCCTACTGCTAGCATGTTACATTCAATACAGCATCGAACTCCATCGCGGTGGAGGACTCGCCCACCGTATCATGAATCATGCCTAGACTACCGAGTTTATGGGTACACAAGGAACCATGGAAGGTAAAGCGCATCCCTCGGCCACGCGGTTCAGCACACCATGGGTGTAAGCACATGAAAAATGAGACCTATAACCTAAAACGAGCATAACTTTTGCATCCGTTGTCCGATCGGGGCATACTTTTTTTTCTAGAAAGCTTGCGGCGAGGCCAACACGGACAAAAAGTGAACTTCATAGAGTAGAATAGTATACAACTTTTTTCAAAATAAATACTTCCCTATAGTTAAGATACCGCCCCGAATACCTCCAACTGCCTGCATGTTACACTCAATACAGCGACGAACTCCGTCGTTGTGGAGGACTCGCCTACCGTATCATGAACCGCGCCTAGACTACTGAGTTTATGGGTACACAAGGAACCATGGAAGGTAACCCACATCCCTCGGCCACGCGGTTCAGCACACCGTGGGTATAAGCACATGAAAAATGAGACCTATAACAAAAAACGAGCGTATCTTTTGCCTCCGTTGTCTGTTAGGGGCATACTTTTTTCTAGAAAGCTTGCGGCGAGGCCAACACCAACAAAAAGCAAAATTTAAAGAGTAGAATAGTATATAATTTTTTAGAAAATAAATACTTCCCTATGGTTGAGATACCACGCAGAATACCTTCTGCTGCGAGCATGTTACATTCAATACAGCATTGAACTCCATTCTGATGGACGACTCGCCCATCGTATCATGAACCGCACCTAGACTACCGAGTTTATGGGTACACAAGGAACCATGAAAGGTAACCCACATCATTCGGGCACGTGGTTCATCACACCGTGGACGTAAGCACACAAAAAAGGAGACCAATAACCTAAAACGAGCATAACTTTTGTATCTGTTGTCCGATCGGGGCATACTTTTTTTTTCTAGAAAGCTTGCAGCAAGGCCAACATCGACAAAAAGCGAAATTCAAAGAATAGAATAGTATATAATTTTCAACAAAATAAATACTTTCCTATGGTTGAAATACCATCCCGAATACCTCCTACTGCTAGCATATTACATTCAATACAACATCGAACTCCATCGTGGTGGAGGACTCGCCATGGAAGGTAACCCACATCCCTCGGCCACGCGGTTCAGCACTCCGTGGGTGTAAGCACATGAAAAATGAGACATATAACCTAAAATGAGCATAACTTTTGCATCTGTTGTCCGATCGGGGCACACATTTTTTCCTAGAAAGCTTGCGGTGAGGCCAACACCGACAAAAAGCAAAATTCAATAGTATATAATTTTTTTCAAAATAAATACTTCCCCATAGTTATGATACCGCCCCGAATACCTCCTACTGCCAGCATGTTACATTCAATACAGTGTCGAACTCCATCGTGGTGGAGGACTCGCCCACCGTATCATGAACTGCGCCTAGACTACCGAGTTTATGGGTACACATGGAACCATGGAAGGTAACCCGCATCCCTCGACCATGCGGTTCAGCATACCGTGGGTATAAGCACATGAAACATGAGACCTATAACCTAAAATGAGTGTATCTTTTGCATCTGTTGTCTGTTAGGGGCATGCATTTTTCTAGAAAGCTTGCGGCGAGACCAACACCGACAAAAAGCAAAATTCAAAGAGTAGAATAGTATATAATTTTTTAGAAAATAAATACTTCCCTATGGTTGAGATACCACGCAGAATACCTTCTACTGCCAGCATGTTACATTCAATACAGCATTGAACTCCATTCTGATGGAGGACTCGCCCATCGTATCATGAACCGCACCTAGACTACCAAGTATATGGGTTCACAAGGAACCATGGAAGGTAACCCACATCATTCGGGCACGTGGTTCATCACACCGTAGACGTAAGCACACAAAAAAGAAGACCAATAACCTAAAACAAGCATAACTTTTGTATCTGTTGTCCAATCGGGGCATACTTTTTTTTCTAGAAAGCTTGCGGTGAGGCCAACACCGACAAAAAGCGAAATTCAATGAGTAGAATAGTATATAATATTTTTCAATATAAATACTTCCCCATAGTTAAGATACCTCCTCGAATACCTCCAACTGCCTGCATGTTACATTCAATACAGCGATGAACTCCGTCGTGGTGGAGGACTCGCCTACCGTATCATGAACCGCGCCTAGACTACTGAGTTTATGGGTACATAAGGAACCATGGAAGGAAACCCACATCACTCGGCCACGCGGTTCAGCACACCGTGGGTATAAGCACATGAAACATGAGACCTATAACCTAAAATGAGTTTATCTTTTGCGTCTGTTGTCTGTTAGGGGCATACATTTTTCTAGAAAGCTTGCGGCGAGACCAACACCAACAAAAAGCAAAATTCAAAGAGTAGAATAGTATATAATTTTTTAGAAAATAAATACTTCCCTATGGTTGAGATACCACACAGAATACCTTCTACTGCCACCATGTTACATTCAATACAGCATTGAACTCCATTCTGATGGAGGACTCGCCCATCGTATCATGAATCGCACCTAGACAACCAAGTATATGGGTACACAAGGAACCATGGAAGGTAACCCACATCATTCAGGCACGTGGTTCATCACACCGTAGACGTAAGCACACAAAAAGAAGACCAATAACCTAAAACAAGCATAACTTTTGTATCTGTTGTCCGATCGGGGCATACTTTTTTTTTCTAGAAAGCTTGCAGCGAGGCCAACATCGACAATAAGCAAAATTCAAAGAATAGAATAGTATATAATTTTTTTCAAAATAAATACTTTCCTCTGGTTGAGATACCACCCTGAATACCTCCTACTGCCAGCATGTTACATTCAATATAGCGTCGAAATCCATCGTGGTGGAGGACTCGCCCACCGTATCATGAACTACGCCTAGACTACCGAGTTTATGGGTACACATGGAAACATGGAAGGTAGCCCGCATCCCTCGGCCACGCGGTTCAGCATACCGTGGGTGTAAGCACATGAAAAATGAGACCTACAACCTAAAACGAGCATAACTTTTGCATCCGTTGTCCGATCAGGGCATACTTTTTTTTCTAGAAAGCTTGCAGTGAGGCCAAGACTGACAAAAATCAAAATTCAAAGAGTAGAATAGTATATAATTTTTACAAAATAAATACTTCCCTATAGTTAAGATACTGTCCCGAATACCTCCAACTGCCTGCATGTTATATTCAATACAGCGACGAACTCCATCGTGGTGGAGGACTCCCCTACCGTATCATGAACCGTGCCTAGACTACCGAGTTTATGGGTACACAAGGAACCATGGAAGGAAACTCACATCCCTCGGCCACGCGGTTCAGCACACCGTGGGTATAAGCACATGAAAAATAAGACCTATAACCTAAAACGAGCGTATCTTTTGCGTCCGTTGTCTGTTAGGGGCATACTTTTTTCTAGAAAGCTTGCGGCGAGGCCAACACCGACAAAAAGCAAAATTCAAAGAATAGAATAGTATATAATTTTTTAGAAAATAAATACTTCCCCATGGTTGAGATACCACGTAGAATACCTTCTACTGCCAGCATGTTACATTTAATACAGCATTGAACTCCATTCTGATGGAGGACTCGCCCATCGTATCATGAACCGCACCTAGACTATCGAGTTTATGGGTACACAAGGAACCATGGAATGTAACCCACATCATTCGGGCACGTGGTTCATCACACCGTGGACGTAAGCACACAGAAAAGGAGACCAATAACCTAAAACAAGCATAACTTTTGTATCTGTTGTCCGATCGGGGCATACTTTTTTTTTCTAGAAAGCTTCCAGTGAGGCCAACATCGACAAAAAGCGAAATTCAAAGAATAGAATAGTATATAATTTTTAACAAAATAAATACTTTCCTATGGTTGAGATACTGTCCCGAATACCTGCTACTGCTAGCATGTTACATTCAATACAGCATTGAACTCCATCGCAGTGGAGGGCTCGCCTACCGTATCATGAACCGTGCCTAGACTACCGAGTTTATGGGTACACAAAGAACCATGGTAGGAAACACACATCCCTCGGCCACGCGGTTCAGCACATCGTGGTGTAAGCTCATGAAAAATGAGACCTATAACCTAAAACAAGCATAACTTTTGCATCCGTTGTCCGATCGGGGCATACTTTTTTTTTCTAGAAAGCTTGCGGCGAGGCCAACACCGACAAAAAGCAAAATTCAAAGAATAGAATAGTATATAATTTTTTAGAAAATAAATACTTCCCCATGGTTGAGATACCACGTAGAATACCTTCTACTGCCAGCATGTTACATTTAATACAGCATTGAACTCCATTCTGATGGAGGACTCGCCCATCGTATCATGAACCGCACCTAGACTATCGAGTTTATGGGTACACAAGGAACCATGGAATGTAACCCACATCATTCGGGCACGTGGTTCATCACACCGTGGACGTAAGCACACAGAAAAGGAGACCAATAACCTAAAACAAGCATAACTTTTGTATCTGTTGTCCGATCGGGGCATACTTTTTTTTTCTAGAAAGCTTCCAGTGAGGCCAACATCGACAAAAAGCGAAATTCAAAGAATAGAATAGTATATAATTTTTAACAAAATAAATACTTTCCTATGGTTGAGATACTGTCCCGAATACCTGCTACTGCTAGCATGTTACATTCAATACAGCATTGAACTCCATCGCAGTGGAGGGCTCGCCTACCGTATCATGAACCGTGCCTAGACTACCGAGTTTATGGGTACACAAAGAACCATGGTAGGAAACACACATCCCTCGGCCACGCGGTTCAGCACATCGTGGTGTAAGCTCATGAAAAATGAGACCTATAACCTAAAACAAGCATAACTTTTGCATCCGTTGTCCGATCGGGGCATACTTTTTTTTCTAGAAAGCTTGCGGCGAGGCCAACACCGACAAAAAGCAAAATTCAAAGAATAGAATAGTATATAATTTTTTAGAAAATAAATACTTCCCCATGGTTGAGATACCACGTAGAATACCTTCTACTGCCAGCATGTTACATTCAATACAGCATTGAACTCCATTCTGATGGAGGACTCGCCCATCGTATCATGAATCGCACCTAGACAACCAAGTATATGGGTACACAAGGAACCATGGAAGGTAACCCACATCATTCAGGCACGTGGTTCATCACACCGTAGACGTAAGCACACAAAAAAGAAGACCAATAACCTAAAACAAGCATAACTTTTGTATCTGTTGTCCGATCGGGGCATACTTTTTTTTTCTAGAAAGCTTGCAGCGAGGCCAACATCGACAATAAGCAAAATTCAAAGAATAGAATAGTATATAATTTTTTTCAAAATAAATACTTTCCTCTGGTTGAGATACCACCCTGAATACCTCCTACTGCCAGCATGTTACATTCAATATAGCGTCGAAATCCATCGTGGTGGAGGACTCGCCCACCGTATCATGAACTACGCCTAGACTACCGAGTTTATGGGTACACATGGAAACATGGAAGGTAGCCCGCATCCCTCGGCCACGCGGTTCAGCATACCGTGGGTGTAAGCACATGAAAAATGAGACCTACAACCTAAAACGAGCATAACTTTTGCATCCGTTGTCCGATCAGGGCATACTTTTTTTTCTAGAAAGCTTGCAGTGAGGCCAAGACTGACAAAAATCAAAATTCAAAGAGTAGAATAGTATATAATTTTTACAAAATAAATACTTCCCTATAGTTAAGATACTGTCCCGAATACCTCCAACTGCCTGCATGTTATATTCAATACAGCGACGAACTCCATCGTGGTGGAGGACTCCCCTACCGTATCATGAACCGTGCCTAGACTACCGAGTTTATGGGTACACAAGGAACCATGGAAGGAAACTCACATCCCTCGGCCACGCGGTTCAGCACACCGTGGGTATAAGCACATGAAAAATAAGACCTATAACCTAAAACGAGCGTATCTTTTGCGTCCGTTGTCTGTTAGGGGCATACTTTTTTCTAGAAAGCTTGCGGCGAGGCCAACACCGACAAAAAGCAAAATTCAAAGAATAGAATAGTATATAATTTTTTAGAAAATAAATACTTCCCCATGGTTGAGATACCACGTAGAATACCTTCTACTGCCAGCATGTTACATTTAATACAGCATTGAACTCCATTCTGATGGAGGACTCGCCCATCGTATCATGAACCGCACCTAGACTATCGAGTTTATGGGTACACAAGGAACCATGGAATGTAACCCACATCATTCGGGCACGTGGTTCATCACACCGTGGACGTAAGCACACAGAAAAGGAGACCAATAACCTAAAACAAGCATAACTTTTGTATCTGTTGTCCGATCGGGGCATACTTTTTTTTTCTAGAAAGCTTCCAGTGAGGCCAACATCGACAAAAAGCGAAATTCAAAGAATAGAATAGTATATAATTTTTAACAAAATAAATACTTTCCTATGGTTGAGATACTGTCCCGAATACCTGCTACTGCTAGCATGTTACATTCAATACAGCATTGAACTCCATCGCAGTGGAGGGCTCGCCTACCGTATCATGAACCGTGCCTAGACTACCGAGTTTATGGGTACACAAAGAACCATGGTAGGAAACACACATCCCTCGGCCACGCGGTTCAGCACATCGTGGTGTAAGCTCATGAAAAATGAGACCTATAACCTAAAACAAGCATAACTTTTGCATCCGTTGTCCGATCGGGGCATACTTTTTTTTCTAGAAAGCTTGCGGCGAGGCCAACACCGACAAAAAGCAAAATTCAAAGAATAGAATAGTATATAATTTTTTAGAAAATAAATACTTCCCCATGGTTGAGATACCACGTAGAATACCTTCTACTGCCAGCATGTTACATTTAATACAGCATTGAACTCCATTCTGATGGAGGACTCGCCCATCGTATCATGAACCGCACCTAGACTATCGAGTTTATGGGTACACAAGGAACCATGGAATGTAACCCACATCATTCGGGCACGTGGTTCATCACACCGTGGACGTAAGCACACAGAAAAGGAGACCAATAACCTAAAACAAGCATAACTTTTGTATCTGTTGTCCGATCAGGGCATACTTTTTTTTTCTAGAAAGCTTCCAGTGAGGCCAACATCGACAAAAAGCGAAATTCAAAGAATAGAATAGTATATAATTTTTAACAAAATAAATACTTTCCTATGGTTGAGATACTGTCCCGAATACCTGCTACTGCTAGCATGTTACATTCAATACAGCATTGAACTCCATCGCAGTGGAGGGCTCGCCTACCGTATCATGAACCGTGCCTAGACTACCGAGTTTATGGGTACACAAAGAACCATGGTAGGAAACCCACATCCCTCGGCCACGCGGTTCAGCACATCGTGGTGTAAGCTCATGAAAAATGAGACCTATAACCTAAAACGAGCATAACTTTTGCATCCGTTGTCCGATCGGGGCATACTTTTTTTTTCTAGAAAGCTTGCGGCGAGGCCAATGCCGACAAAAAGAGAAATTCAAAGAGTAGAATAGTATATAATTTTTTTCAAAATAAATACTTTCCTATGGTTAAGATACCACCCCGAATACCTCCTACTGCCAGCATGTTACATTCAATACAGCGTCGAACTCCATCGTGGTGGAGGACTCGCCCACCGTATCATGAACTACGCCTAGACTACCGAGTTTATGGGTACACATGGAAACATGGAAGGTAGCCCGCATCCCTCGGCCACGCGGTTCAGCACACCGTGGGAGTAAGCACATGAAAAATGAGACCTACAACCTAAAACGAGCATAACTTTTGCATCCGTTGTCCGATCAGGGCATACTTTTTTTTCTAGAAAGCTTGCGGTGAGGCCAACACTGACAAAAAGCAAAATTCAAAGAGTAGAATAGTATATAATTTTTTCAAAATAAATACTTCCCTATAGTTAAGATACCGTCCCGAATACCTCCAACTGCCTGCATGTTACATTCAATACAGCGACGAGCTCCATCGTGGTGGAGGACTCACCTACCGTATCATGAACCGCGCCTAGACTACTGAGTTTATGGGTACACAAGGAACCATGGAAGGAAACCCACATCCCTCGGCCACTGCGGATCAGCACACCGTGGGTATAAGCACATGATAAATGAGACCTATAACCTAAAACGAGCGTATCTTTTGCGTCCGTTGTCTGTTAGGGGCATACTTTTTTCTAGAAAGCTTGCGGCGAGGCCAACACCGAAAAAAGCAAAATTCAAAGAATAGAATAGTATATAATTTTTTAGAAAATAAATACTTCCCTATGATTGAGATACCACGCAGAATACCTTCTACTGCCAGCATGTTACATTCAATACAGCATTGAACTCCATTCTGATGGGGGACTCGCCCATCGTATCATGAACCGCACCTAAACTACCGAGGTTATGGGTACACAAGGAACCATGCAAGGTAACCCACATCATTCGGGCACGTGGTTCATCACACCGTGGACGTAAGCACACAGAAAAGGAGACCAATAACCTAAAACGAGCATAACTTTTGTATCTGTTGTCCAATCGGGGCATACTTTTTTTTTCTAGAAAGCTTGCAGTGAGGCCAACATCGACAAAAAGCGAAATTCAAAGAATAGAATAGTATATAATTTTTAACAAAATAAATACTTTCCTATGGTTGAGATACTGTCCCGAATACCTGCTACTGCTAGCATGTTACATTCAATACAGCATTGAACTCCATCGCAGTGGAGGGCTCGCCTACCGTATCATGAACCGTGCCTAGACTACCGAGTTTATGGGTACACAAAGAACCATGGTAGGAAACCCACATCCCTCGGCCACGCGGTTCAGCACATCGTGGTGTAAGCTCATGAAAAATGAGACCTATAACCTAAAACGAGCATAACTTTTGCATCCGTTGTCCGATCGGGGCATACTTTTTTTTTCTAGAAAGCTTGCGGCGAGGCCAATGCCGACAAAAAGAGAAATTCAAAGAGTAGAATAGTATATAATTTTTTTCAAAATAAATACTTTCCTATGGTTAAGATACCACCCCGAATACCTCCTACTGCCAGCATGTTACATTCAATACAGCGTCGAACTCCATCGTGGTGGAGGACTCGCCCACCGTATCATGAACTACGCCTAGACTACCGAGTTTATGGGTACACATGGAAACATGGAAGGTAGCCCGCATCCCTCGGCCACGCGGTTCAGCACACCGTGGGAGTAAGCACATGAAAAATGAGACCTACAACCTAAAACGAGCATAACTTTTGCATCCGTTGTCCGATCAGGGCATACTTTTTTTTTCTAGAAAGCTTGCGGTGAGGCCAACACTGACAAAAAGCAAAATTCAAAGAGTAGAATAGTATATAATTTTTTCAAAATAAATACTTCCCTATAGTTAAGATACCGTCCCGAATACCTCCACTGCCTGCAT
>MU847740.1:0-41410 GCA_032690845.1 Eleusine coracana subsp. coracana
AAACCATGTAACTTTTGCGTCCGTTGTCTGTTAGGGGCATACTTTTTTTCTAGAAAGCTTGCAGCGAGGCCAACACCGACATAAAGCGAAATTCAAAGAGTAGAATAGTACATAATTTTACAAAAAAAAATACATCCCTATGGTTGAGATACAGCCCCGAGTACCTCCTACTGCTAGCATGTTACATTCAATATAATGTCGAACCCCATCGCTGTGGAGGACTCGCCCACCGTATCATGAACCGCGCCTAGACTACCGAATTTATGGGTAGACAAGGAACCATGCAAGGTAACCCACATCCCTCGGCCACGCGGTTCAGCACATCATGGGTGTAAGCACATGAAAAATGAGACCTATAACCTAAAACGAGCGTCACTTTTGCATCCGTTGTCTGTTAGGGGCATACTTTTTTTCTAGAAAGCTTACGGCGAGGCCAACACCGACAAAAAGCGAAATTCAAAGAGTAGAATAGTACATAATTTTACAAAAATAAATACATCCCGATGGTTGAGATACAGCCCGAGTACCTCCTACTGCTAGCATGTTACATTCAATATAGCGTTGAACTCCATCGCTGTGGAGGACTCGCCCACCGTATCATGAACCGCGCCTAGACTACCGAATTTATGGGTACACAAGGAACCATGGAAGGTAACCCACATCCCTCGGCCACGCGGTTCAGCACATCGTGGGTGTAAGCACATGAAAAATGAGACCTATAACCTAAAACGAGCGTAACTTTTGCGTCCGTTGTCTGTTAGGGGCATACTTTTTTTCTAGAAAGCTTAGCGGCGAGGCCAACACCGACAAAAAGCGAAATTCAAAGAGTAGAATAGTACATAATTTTACAAAAAATAAATACATCCCTATGGTTGAGATACAGCCCCGAGTACCTCCTACTGCTAGCATGTTACATTCAATATAGCGTTGAACTCCATCACTGTGGAGGACTCGCCCACCATATCATGAACCGCGCCTAGACTACCGATTTATGGGTACACAAGGAACCATGGAAGGTAACCCACATCCCTCGGCCACGCGGTTCAGCACACCGTGGGTGTAAGCACATGAAAAATGAGACCTATACCAAAAACCAGTGTAACTTTTGCGTCCGTTGTCTGTTAGGGGCATACTTTTTTTTCTAGAAAGCTTGCAGCGAGGCCAACACCGACATAAAGCGAAATTCAAAGAGTAGAATAGTACATAATTTTACAAAAAAAAATACATCCCTATGGTTGAGATACAGCCCCGAGTACCTCCTACTGCTAGCATGTTACATTCAATATAATGTCGAACCCCATCGCTGTGGAGGACTCGCCCACCATATCATGAACCGCGCCTAGACTACCGAATTTATGGGTAACAAGGAACCATGCAAGGTAACCCACATCCCTCGGCCACGCGGTTCAGCACATCATGGGTGTAAGCACATGAAAAATGAGACCTATAACCTAAAACGAGCGTAACTTTTGCATCCGTTGTCTGTTAGGGGCATACTTTTTTTCTAGAAAGCTTGCGGTGAGGCCAACACCGATAGAAAGCGAAATTCAAAGAGTAGAATAGTATATAATTTTACAAAAAATAAATACATCCCTATGGTTGAGATACAGCCCCTGAGTACCTCCTACTGCTAGCATGTTACATTCAATACAACGTCGAACTCCATCGCTAGTGGAGGACTCGCCCACCGTATCATGAACCTGCGCCTAGACTACCTGAGTTTATGGGTACACAAGGAACCATGGAAGGTAACCCACATCCCTCGGCCACGCGGTTCAGCACACCGTGGGTGTAAGCACATGAAAAATGAGACCTATAACCTAAAACGAGCGTAACTTTTGCGTCTGTTGTCTGTTAGGGCATACCTTTTTTTCTAGAAAGCTTGCGGTGAGGCCAACCACTGACAGAAAGCGAAATTCAAAGAGTAGAATAGTATATAATTTTATAAAAAATAAATACTTCCATATGGTTGAGATACCACCCCGATACCTCCTACTGCTTGCATGTTACATCAATACAACGTCAAACTCCATCGCTGTGGAGGACTCGCCCACCGTATCATGAACCGCGCCTAGACTACCGAGTTTATGGGTACACAAGGAACCATGGAACGTAACCCACATCCCATCGGCCACGCGTTCAGCACATCGTGGGTGTAAGCACATGAAAAATGAGACCTATAACCTAAAACGAGCGTAACTTTTGCGTCCGTTGTCTGTTAGGGCATACTTTTTTTCTAGAAAGCTTACGGCGAGGCCAACACCGACAGAAAAGCGAAATTCAAAGAGTAGAATAGTTACATAATTTTACAAAAAATAAATACATCCCTATGGTTGAGATACAGCCCCGAGTACCTCCTACTGCTAGCATGTACATTCAATAGAGGTCGAACTCCATCGCTGTGGAGGACTCGCCCACCATATCATGAACCGCGCCTAGACTACCGAATTTATGGGTACACAAGGAACCATGGAAGGTAACCCACATCCCTCGGCCACTGCGTTCAGCACACCATGGGTGTAAGCACATGAAAAATGAGACCTATAACCTAAAAACCAGTGTAACTTTTGCAGTCCGTTGTCTGTTAGGGGCATACTTTTTTTCTAGAAAGCTTGTGGCGAGGCCAACACCGACAGAAAGCGAAATTAAAGAGTAGAATAGTATATAATTTTACAAAAATAAATACATCCATATGGTTGAGATACCAGCCCCTGAGTACCTCCTACTGCTAGCATGTTACATTCAATACAACGTCGAACTCCATCGCTGTGGAGGACTCGCCCACCGTATCATGAACCGCGCCTAGACTACCGAGTTTACTGGGTATACAAGGAACCATGGAAGGTAACCCACATCCCTCGTCCACGCGGTTCAGCACACCGTGGGTGTAAGCACATGAAAAATGAGACCTATAACCTAAAATGAGCATAACTTTTGCATCATGTTGTCCTATTGGGGCATACTTTTTTTTCTAGATAAGCTTGCGGCGAGGCCAACACGACAATAAGCGAAATTCAAAGAGTAGAATAGTATATAATTTTTTCAAAATAAATACTTTCCTATGGTTAAGATACCGCCCCGAATACCTCCTACTGCCAGCATGTTACATTCAATACAGGTCGAACTCCATCGCTGTGGAGGACTCGCCCACCGTATCATGAACCTGCGCCTAGACTACTGAGTTTATGGGTACACAAGGAACCATGGAAGGTAACCCACATCCCTCGGCCACGCGGTTCAGCACATCGTGGGTGTAAGCACATGAAAAATGAGACCTATAACCTAAAAAGAGCGTAACTTTTGCGTCTGTTGTCTGTTAGGGGCATACTTTTTTTCTAGAAAGCTTGCGGTGAGGCCAACACCGACAGAAAGCGAAATTCAAAGAGTAGAATAGTATATAATTTTATGAAAAATAAATACTTCCATATGGTTGAGATACCACCCCGAGTACCTCCTACTGCTTGCATGTTACATCCAATACAACGTCAAACTCCATCGCGGTGGAGGACTTGCCCACCGTATCATGAACCGTGCCTAGACTACCGAGTTTACGGGTATACAAGGAACCATGGAAGGTAACCCACATCCCTCGTCCACGCAGTTCAGCACACTGTGGGTGTAAGCACATGAAAAATGAGACCTATAACCTAAAACGAGCATAACTTTTGCATCTGTTGTCCTATCGGGGCATACGTTTTTTTCTAGAAAGCTTGCGGCGAGGCCAACATCGACAATAAGCGAAATTCAAAGAGTAGAATTGTATATAATTTTTTTCAAAAATAATACTTTCCTATAGTTAGATACCGCCCCGAATACCTCCTACTGCCAGCATGTTACATTCAATACAGCGTCGAACTCCATCATGGTGGAGGACTCGCCCACCATATCATGAACCGCGCCTAGACTACCGAGTTTATGGGTACACAAGGAACCATGTAAGGTAACCCACATCCCTCGGCCACGCGGTTCAGCACATCGTGGGTGTAAGCACATGAAAAATGAGACCTATAACCTAAAACGAGCGTAACTTTTGCGTCTGTTGTCTGTTAGGGGCATACTTTTTTTCTAGAAAGCTTGCGGTGAGGCCAACACCGACAGAAAGCGAAATTCAAAGAGTAGAATAGTATATAATTTTATAAAAATAAATACTTCCATATGGTTGAGATACCACCCCGAGTACCTCCTACTGCTTGCATGTTACATTCAATACAACGTCAAACTCCATCGCTGTGGAGGACTCGCCCACCGTATCATGAACCGCGCCTAGACTACCGAGTTTACGGGTATACAAGGAACCATGGAAGGTAACCCACATCCCTCATCCACGCGGTTCAGCACACTGTGGGTGTAAGCACATGAAAAATGAGACCTATAACCTAAAACGAGCATAACTTTTGCATCCTGTTGTCCTATCGGGGCATACGTTTTTTTCTAGAAAGCTTGCGGCGAGGCCAACATCGACAATAAGCGAAATTCAAAGAGTAGAATTGTATATAATTTTTACAAAAATAAATACTTTCCTATAGTTAAGATACAGCCCTGAATACCTCCTACTGCCTAGCATGTTACATTCAATACAGCATCGAACTCCATCGTGGTGGAGGACTCGCCCACCATATCATGAACCGCGCCTAGACTACGAGTTTATGGGTACACAAGGAACCATGTAAGGTAACCCACATCCCTCGGCCACGCGGTTCAGCACATCGTGGGTGTAAGCACATGAAAAATGAGACCTATAACCTAAAAGAGCGTAACTTTTGCGTCTGTTGTCTGTTAGGGCATACTTTTTTTCTAGAAAGCTTGCGGTGAGGCCAACACCGACAGAAAGCGAAATTCAAAGAGTAGAATAGTATATAATTTTATGAAAAATAAATACTTCCATATGGTTGAGATACCACCCCGAGTACCTCCTACTGCTTGCATGTTACATCCAATACAACGTCAAACTCCATCGCTGTGGAGGACTTGCCCACCGTATCATGAACCGTGCCTAGACTACCGAGTTTACGGGTATACAAGGAACCATGGAAGGTAACCCACATCCCTCGTCCACGCAGGTTCAGCACACTGTGGGTGTAAGCACATGAAAAATGAGACCTATAACCTAAAACGAGCATAACTTTTGCATCTGTTGTCCTATCGGGGCATACGTTTTTTCTAGAAAGCTTGCGGCGAGGCCAACATCGACAATAAGCGAAATTCAAAGAGTAGAATTGTATATAATTTTTTCAAAAGAAATACTTTCCTATAGTTAAGATACCGCCCCGAATACCTCCTACTGCCAGCATGTTACATTCAATACAGCGTCGAACTCCATCATGGTGGAGGACTCGCCCACCATATCATGAACCGCGCCTAGACTACCGAGTTTATGGGTACACAAGGAACCATGTAACGTAACCCACATCCCTCGGCCACGCGGTTCAGCACACCGTGGGTATAAGCACTTGAAAAATGAGACCTATGACCTAAAACGAGCGTAACTTTTGCGTCTGTTGTCTGTTAGGGCATACTTTTTTTCTAGAAAGCTTGCGGCGAGGCCAACACCGATAGAAAATGAAATTCAAAGAGTAGAATAGTATATAATGTTACAAAAAATAAATACATCCATATGGTTGAGATACCGCCCAGAGTACCTCCTACTGCTAGCATGTTACATTCAATACAACGTCGAACTCCATCGCTGTGGAGGACTCGCCCACCGTATCATGAACCGCGCCTAGGCTACCGAGTTTACGGGTATACAAGGAACCATGGAAGGTAACCCACATTCCTCGGCCACGCGGTTCTGCACACCGTGGGTGTAAGCACATGAAAAATGAGACCTATAACCTAAAATGAGCATAACTTTTGCATCTGTTGTCCGATCAGGGCATACTTTTTTTTTCTATAAAGCTTGCAGCTAGGCCAACACCGACAAAAAGCAAAATTCAAAGAGTAGAATAGTGTATAGTTTTACAAAAAATAAATACATACCTATGGTTGAGATACAGTCCTGAGTACCTCCTACTGCTAGCATCTTACATTCAATACAACGTCGAACTCCATCGCTGTGGAGGACTCGCCCGCCGTATCATGAACTGCGCCTAGACTACTGAGTTTATGGGTACACAAGGAACCATGGAAGGTAACCCACATCCCTCGGCCACGCGGTTCAGCACATCGTGGGTGTAAGGACATGAAAAGTGAGACCTATAACCTAAAATGAGCGTAACTTTTGCGTCTGTTGTCTGTTAGGGGCATACTTTTTTTCTAGAAAGCTTGCGGTGAGGCCAACACCGACAGAAAGCGAAATTCAAAGAGTAGAATAGTATATAATTTTATGAAAAATAAATACTTCCATATGGTTGAGATACCACCCCGAGTACCTCCTACTGCTTGCATGCTACATCCAATACAACAATCAAACTCCATCGCGGTGGAGGACTTGCCCACCGTATCATGAACCGTGCCTAGACTACCGAGTTTACGGGTATACAAGGAACCATGGAAGGTAACCCACATCCCTCGTCCACGTAGTTCAGCACACTGTGGGTGTAAGCACATGAAAAATGAGACCTATAACCTAAAACGAGCATAACTTTTGCATCTGTTGTCCTATCGGGGCATACGTTTTTTCTAGAAAGCTTGCGGCGAGGCCAACATCGACAATAAGTGAAATTCAAAGAGTAGAATTGTATATAATTTTTTCAAAAATAATACTTTCCTATAGTTAAGATACCGCCCCGAATACCTCCTACTGCCAGCATGTTACATTCAATACAGCGTCGAACTCCATCATGGTGGAGGACTCGCCCACCATATCATGAACCGCGCCTAGACTACCGAGTTTATGGGTACACAAGGAACCATGTAACGTAACCCACATCCCTCGGCCACGCGGTTCAGCACACCGTGGGTATAAGCACTTGAAAAATGAGACCTATGACCTAAAACGAGCGTAACTTTTGCGTCCTGTTGTCTGTTAGGGCATACTTTTTTTCTAGAAAGCTTGCGGTGAGGCCAACACTGACAGAAAGCGAAATTCAAAGAGTAGAATAGTATATAATTTTATAAAAAATAAATACTTCCATATGGTTGAGATACCACCCCGAGTACCTCCTACTGCTTGCATGTTACATTCAATACAACGTCAAACTCCATCGCTGTGGAGGACTCGCCCACCGTATCATGAACCGCGCCTAGAGTACCGAGTTTACGGGTATACAAGGAACCATGGAAGGTAACCCACATCCCTCATCCACGCGGTTCAGCACACTGTGGGTGTAAGCACATGAAAAATGAGACCTAGAACCTAAAACGAGCATAACTTTTGCATCCGTTGTCCTATCGGGGCATACGTTTTTTCTAGAAAGCTTGCGGCGAGGCCAACATCGACAATAAGCGAAATTCAAAGAGTAGAATTGTATCTAATTGTTTTCAAAATAAATACTTTCCTATAGTTAAGATACCACCCGAATACCTCCTACTGCCAGCATGTTACATTCAATACAGCGTCGAACTCCATCGTGGTGGAGGACTCGCCCACCATATCATGAACCGCACCTAGACTACCGAGTTTATGGGTACACAAGGAACCATGTAAGGTAACCCACATCCCTCGGCCATGCGGTTCAGCACACCGTGGGTAGTAAGCACATGAAAAATGAGACCTATGACCTAAAACGAGCATAACTTTTGCGTCTGTTGTCTGTTAGGGCATACTTTTTTTCTAGAAAGCTTGCGGCGAGGCCAACACCGATAGAAAATGAAATTCAAAGAGTAGAATAGTATATAATGTTACAAAAATAAATACTTCCATATGGTTGAGATACCGCCCAGAGTACCTCCTACTGCTAGCATGTTACATTCAATACAACGTCGAACTCCATCGCTGTGGAGGACTCGCCCACCGTATCATGAACCGCGCCTAGGCTACCGAGTTTACGGGTATACAAGGAACCATGGAAGGTAACCCACATTCCTCGGCCACGCGGTTCATGCACACCGTGGGTGTAAGCACATGAAAAATGAGACCTATAACCTAAAATGAGCATAACTTTTGCATCTGTTGTCCGATCAGGGCATACTTTTTTTTTCTATAAAGCTTGCAGCTAGGCCAACACCGACAAAAAGCAAAATTCAAAGAGTAGAATAGTAGTATAAGTTTTACAAAAATAAATACATACCTATGGTTGAGATACAGTCCTGAGTACCTCCTACTGCTTGCATGTTACATCCAATACGACGTCAAACTCCATCGCTGTGGAGGACTTGCCCACCGTATCATGAACCGTGCCTAGACTACCGAGTTTACGGGTATACAAGGAACCATGGAAGGTAACCCACATCCCTCGTCCACGCGGTTCAGCACACTGTGGGTGTAAGCACATGAAAAATGAGACCTATAACCTAAAACGAGCATAACTTTTGCATCTGTTGTCCTATCGGGGCATACGTTTTTTCTAGAAAGCTTGCGGCGAGGCCAACATCGACAATAAGCGAAATTCAAAGAGTAGAATTGTATATAATTTTTTTCAAAAAAATACTTTCCTATAGTTAAGATACCACCCCGAATACCTCCTACTGCCAGCATGTTACATTCAATACAGCGTCGAACTCCATCATGGTGGAGGACTCGCCCACCATATCATGAACCGCGCCTAGACTACCGAGTTTATGGGTACACAAGGAACCATGTAACGTAACCCACATCCCTCGGCCACGCGGTTCAGCACACCGTGGGTATAAGCACTTGAAAAATGAGACCTATGACCTAAAACGAGTGTAACTTTTGCGTCTGTTGTCTGTTAGGGCATACTTTTTTTCTAGAAAGCTTGCAGCAAGGCCAACACCGATAGAAAATGAAATTCAAAGAGTAGAATAGTATATAATGTTACAAAAAATAAATATTTCCATATGGTTGAGATACCGCCCAGAGTACCTCCTACTGCTAGCTTGTTACATTCAATACAACGTCGAACTCCATCGCTGTGGAGGACTCGCCCACCGTATCATGAACCGCGCCTAGGCTACCGAGTTTACGGGTATACAAGGAACCATGGAAGGTAACCCACATTCCTCGGCCACGCGGTTCAGCACACCGTGGGTGTAAGCACATGAAAAATGAGACCTATAACCTAAAATGAGCATAACTTTTGCATCTGTTGTCCGATCGGGGCATACTTTTTTTTTCTATAAAGCTTGCAGCTAGGCCAACACCGACAAAAAGCAAAATTCAAAGAGTAGAATAGTATATAATTTTACAAAAAATAAATACATACCTATGGTTGAGATACAGTCCTGAGTACCTCCTACGGCTAGCATCTTACATTCAATACAACGTCGAACTCCATCGCTGTGGAGGACTCGCCCGCCGTATCATGAACTGCGCCTAGACTACCGAGTTCATGGGTACACAAGGAACCATGGAAGGTAACCTACATCCCTCGGCCACGCGGTTCAGCACATCGTGGGTGTAAGGACATGAAAAATGAGACCTATAACCTAAAATGAGCGTAATTTTTGCGTCCGTTGTCTGTTAGGGGCATACTTTTTTCCTAGAAAGCATGCGGTGAGGCCAACACCGATAGAAAGTGAAATTCAAAGAGTAGAATAGTATATAATTTTACAAAAAATAAATACTTCCCTATGGTTGAGATACCGCCCCGAGTACCTCCTACTGGTTGCATGTTACATTCAATACAACGTCGAACTCCATCGCTGTGGAGGACTCGCCCACCGTATAATGAACCGCGCCTAGACTCGCTAGTTTACGGGTATAGAAGGAACCATGGAAGGTAACCCACATCCCTCATCCACGCGGTTCAGCACACTGTGGGTGTAAGCACATGAAAAATGAGGCCTATAACCAAAAACGAGCATAACTTTTGCATCTGTGTTCCTAGCGGGGCATACTTTTTTTCTAGAAAGCTTGCGGCGAGGCCAACACCAACAATAAGCAAAATTTAAAGAGTAGAATAGTATATAATTTTTTTCAAAATAAATACTTTCTTGTGGTTAAGATACCGCCCAGAATACCTCCTACTGCCAGCATGTTACATTCAATACAACGTCGAACTCCATCGTTGTGGAGGACTCACCCACCTTATCATGAACCACGCCTAGACTACCGAGTTTATGGGTACACAAGGAACCATGGAAGGCAACCCGCATCCCTAGGCCACGTGGTTCAGCACACCGTGGGTGTAAGCACATGAAAAATGAGACCTATAACCTAAAACGAGCATAACTTTTGCATCCGTTGTCCGATCGGGGGATACTTTTTTTTTCTAGAAAGCTTGCGGCGAGGCCAACATTGACAAAAAGTGAAATTCAAAGAGTAGAATAGTATATAATTTTTTCAAAATAAATACTTTCCTATAGTTAAGATACCGCCCCGAATACCTCCTACTGCTAGCATGTTACATTCAATACAGCGTCGAACTCCATCATGGTGGAGGACTCGCCCACCATATCATGAACCGCGCCTAGACTACCGAGTTTATGGGTACACAAGGAACCATGTAAGGTAACCCACATCCCTCGGCCACGCGGTTCAGCACACCGTGGGTATAAGCACTTGAAAAATGAGACCTATGACCTAAAACGAGCGTAACTTTTGCGTCCGTTGTCTGTTAGGGCATACTTTTTTTCTAGAAAGCTTGCGGTGAGGCCAACACCGACAGAAAGCGAAATTCAAAGAGTAGAATAGTATATATTTTTACAAAAATAAATACTTCCATATGGTTGAGATACCAGCCCCTGAGTACCTCCTACTGCAGCATGTTACATTCAATACAGCGTCGAACTCCATCGCTGTGGAGGACTCGCCCACCGTATCATGAACCTGCGCCTAGACTACCGAGTTTATGGGTACACAAGGAACCATGTAAGGTAACCCACATTCCTCGGCCACGCGGTTCAGCACACCGTGGGTGTAAGCACATGAAAAATGAGACCTATAACCTAAAACGAGCATAACTTTTGCAGTCTGTTGTCCTGATTAGGGCATACTTTTTTTTCTAGAAAGCTTGCGGCGAGGGCCAACACCGACAGAAAAGGAAATTCAAAGAGTAGAATAGTATATAATTTTACAAAAAATAAATACATTCCATATGGTTGAGATACCGCCCGAGTACCTCCCTACTGCTAGCATGTTACATTCAATACAACGTCGAACTCCATCGCTGTGGAGGACTCGCCCACCGTATCATGAACCGCGCCTAGGCTACCTGAGTTTATGGGTATACAAGGAACCATGGAAGGTAACCCACATCCCTCAGGCCATGTGGTTCAACACACCGTGGGTGTAAGCACATGAAAATTGAGACCTATAACCTAAAATGAGCATAACTTTTGCATCCATTGTCCGATCGGGGCATACTTTTTTTTTCTAGAATGCTTACAGCGAGGCCAACACCGACAAAAGCGAAATTCAAAGAGTAGAATAGTATATAATTTTTCAAAATAAATACTTCCTCATAGTTAAGATACCACCCCGAGTATCTCCTACTGCTAGCATGTTACATTCAATACAGCGACGACCTCCGTCGTGGTGGAGGACTCGCCTACCGTATCATGAACCGCGCCTAGACTACCGAGTTTATGGGTATACAAGGAACCATGGAAGGTAACCCACATCCCTCGGCCACGTGGTTCAGCACACCGTGGGTGTAAGCACATGAAAAATAAGACCTATAACCTAAAATGAGCATAACTTTTACATCCGTTGTCTGATCGAGGCATACTTCTTTTTTCTAAAAAGCTTGTGGTGAGGCCAACACCGACAATAAGCGAAATTCAAAGAGTAGAATAGTATATAATTTTTTTCAAAATAAATACATTCCTATGGTTAAGATACCACCCCGAATACCTCCTACTGCTAGGATGTTACATTTAATACAGCGTCGAACTCCATCGTGATGGAGGACTTGCCTACTGTATCATGAACCGCGCCTAGACTACCGAGTTTATGGGTACACAAGGAACCATGGAAGGTAACCCACATCCCTCGGCCACGTGGTTCAGCACACCGTGGGTGTAAGCACATGAAAAATGAGACCTATAACCTAAAACGAGCATAACTTTTGCATCCGTTGTCCGATAGGGGCATACTTTTTTTTCTAGAAAGCTTGCGGCGACGCCAACACCGACAAAAATCAAAATTCAAAGAGTAGACTAGTATATAATTTTACAAAAAATAAATACATCCCTATGGTTGAGATATAGCCCTGAGTACCTCCTACTGCTAGCATGTTACATTCAATACAGGTACGAACTCCATTGCTGTGGAGGACTCGCCTACCGTATCATGAACCGCGCCTAGACTACCGAGTTTATGGGTACACAAGGAACCATGGAAGGTAACCGCACATCCCTCGGCCACGCGGTTCATCACACCGTGGGTGTAAGCACATGAAAAATGAGACATATAACCTAAAACGAGCATAACTTTTGCATCCGTTGTCCGATAGGGGCATACTTTTTTTTATAGAAAGCTTGCGGCAAGGCCAACACCGACAAAATCGAAATTCAAAGAGTAGAATAGTATATAATTTTACAAAAAATAAATACATCCCTATGGTTGAGATATAGCCTTGAGTACCTCCTACTGCTAGCATGTTACATTCAATACAGCGACGAACTCCATCGCTGTGGAGGACTCGCCCACCGTATCATGAACCGCGCCTAGACTACCGAGTTTATGGGTACACAAGGAACCATGGAAGGTAACCCACATCCCTCGGCCACGTGGTTCAGCACACCGTGGTTGTAAGCACATGAAAAATGAGACCTATAACCTAAAACGAGCGTAACTTTTGCGTCCGTTGTCTGTTAGGGGCATACTTTTTTTCTAGAAAGCTTGTGGCAAGACCAACACCGATAGAAAGCAAAATTCAAAGAGTAGAATAGTATATAATTTTACAAAAAATAAATACTTCCCTATGGTTGAGATACCGCCCCGTGTACCTCCTACTGCTAGCATGTTACATTCAATACAACGTCGAACTCCATCGCAGTGGAGGACTCGCCCACCGTATCATGAACCGCGCCTAGGCTACCGAGTTTACGGGTATACAAGGAACCATGGAAGGTAACCCACATCCCTCGGCCATGCGGTTCAGCACACCGTGGGTGTAAGCACATGAAAAATAAGACCTATAACCTAAAATGAGCATAACTTTTGCATCTGTTGTCTGATCGGGGCATACTTCTTTTTTCTAGAATGCTTGCGGTGAGGCCAACACCGACAATAAGCGAAATTCAAAGAGTAGAATAATATATAATTTTTTTCAAAACAAATACATTCCTATGGTTAAGATACCGCCCCGAATACCTCCTACTGCCAGCATGTTACATTCAATACAGCGTCAAACTCCATCATGGTGGAGGACATGCCTACCGTATCATGAACCGCGCCTAGACTACCGAGTTTGTGGGTACACAAGGAACCATGGAAGGTAACCCACATCCCTCGGCCACTGTGGTTCAGCATACCGTGGGTGTAAGCACATGAAAAATGAGACCTATAACCTAAAACGAGCATAACTTTTGCATCCGTTGTCCGATAGGGGCATACTTTTTTTTTCTAGAAAGCTTGCGGCGAGGCCAACACCGACAAAAATCGAAATTCAAAGAGTAGAATAGTATATAATTTTACAAAAAATAAATACATCCCTATGGTTGAGATATAGCTTTGAGTACCTCCTACTGCTAGCATCTTACATTCAATACAGCGACAAACTCCATCGCTGTGGAGGACTCGCCCACCGTATCATGAACCGCGCCTAGACTACCGAGTTTATGGGTACACAAGGAACCATGGAAGGTAACCCACATACCTCGGCCACGTGGTTCAGCACACCGTGGGTGTAAGTACATGAAAATTGAGACCTATAACCTAAAACGAGCATAACTTTTGCATCCATTGTCCGATCGGGGCATACTTTTTTTTTCTAGAATGCTTGCGGCGAGGCCAACACCGACATAAAACGAAATTCAAAGAGTAGAATAGTTTATAATTTTACAAAAAATAAATACTTCCATATGGTTGAGATACCGCCCAGTATACCTCCTACTGCTAGCATGTTACATTCAATACAACGTTGAACTCCATCGCTGTGGAGGACTCGCGTACCGTATCATGAACCACGCCTAGACTACTGAGTTTATGGCTATACAAGGAACCATGGAAGGTAACCCACATCCCTCAGCCATGTGGTTCAGCACACCGTGGGTGTAAGCACATGAAAAATGAGACCTATAACCTAAAACGAGCATAACTTTTGCATCCGTTGTCCGATCGGGGCATACTTTTTTTTTCTAGAAAGCTTGCGGCGAGGCCAACACTGACAAAAAGTGAAATTCAAAGAGTAGAATAGTATATAATTTTTTCAAAATAAATACTTCCCTATAGTTAAGATACCGCCTCGAATACCTCCTACTGCTAGCATGTTACATTCAATACAGCGACGAACTCCTCGTGGTGGAGGACTCGCCACCAGTATCATGAACCGCGCCTAGACTACCGAGTTTATGGGTACACAAGGAACCATGTAAGGTAACCCACATCTCTCGGCCAGCGGTTTAGCACACCGTGGGTATAAGCACTTGAAAAATGAGACCTATGACCTAAAACGAGCGTAACTTTTGCGTCCGTTGTCTGTTAGGGCATACTTTTTTTCTAGAAAGCTTGCGGCAAGGCCAACACCGATAGAAAGCGAAATTCAAAGAGTAGAATAGTATATAATTTTACAAAAAATAAATACTTCCCTATGGTTGAGATACCGCCCCGAGTACCTCCTACTGCTAGCATGTTACATTCAATACAACGTCGAACTCCATCGCTGTGGAGGACTCGCCCACCGTATCATGAACCGCGCCTAGGCTACCGAGTTTACGGGTATACAAGGAACCATGGAAGGTAACCCACATCCCTCGGCCACGCGGTTCAGCACACCGTGGGTGTAAGCACATGAAAAATAAGACCTATAACCTAAAATGAGCATAACTTTTGCATCTGTTGTCCTGATCGGGGCATACTTCTTTTTTCTAGAAAGCTTGCGGTGAGGCCAACACCGACAATAAGCGAAATTCAAAGAGTAGAATAGTATATAATTTTTTTCAAAAGAAATACATTCCTATGGTTAAGATACCGCCCCGAATACCTCCTACTGCCAGCATGTTACATTCAATACAGCGTCGAACTCCATCATGGTGGAGGACTTGCCTACCGTATCATGAACCGCGCCTAGACTACCGAGTTTATGGGTACACAAGGAACCATGGAAGGTAACCCACATCCCTCGGCCACGTGGTTCAGCACACCGTGGGTGTAAGCATATGAAAAATGAGACCTATAACCTAAAACGAGCATAACTTTTGCATCCGTTGTCCGATAGGGGCATACTTTTTTTTTCTAGAAAGCTTGCGGCGAGGCCAACACCGACAAAAATCGAAATTCAAAGAGTAGAATAGTATATAATTTTACAAAAAATAAATACATCCCTATGGTTGAGATATAGCCTTGAGTACCTCCTACTGCTAGCATGTTACATTCAATACAGCGACGAACTCCATCGCTGTGGAGGACTCGCCACCGTATCATGAACCGCGCCTAGACTACCGAGTTTATGGGTACACAAGGAACCATGGAAGGTAACCCACATCCCTCGGCCACGCGGTTCAGCACACCGTGGGTGTAAGCACATGAAAAATGAGACCTATAACCTAAAACGAGCATAACTTTTGCGTCCATTGTCCAATCGGGGCATACTTTTTTTCCTAGAAAGCTTGCGGCGAGGCCAACATCGACAAAAATTGAAATTCAAAGAGTAGAATAGTATATAATTTTTTGAAAAATAAATATTTCCCTATGGTTAAGATACCATCCCGAATATCTCCTACTGCTAGCATGTTACATTCAATACAGCGACGAACTCCTGTCGTGGTGGAGGACTCGCCTACTGTATCATGAACCGCACCTAGACTACCGAGTTTATGGTTACAGAAGGAACCATGGAAGGTAACCCACATCTCTCGGCCACGTGGTACAGCACACCGTGGGTGTAAGCACTTGAAAAATGAGACCTATGACCTAAAATGAGCGTAACTTTTGCGTCCGTTGTCTGTTAGGGCATACTTTTTTTCTAGAAAGCTTGCGACGAGGCCAACACCAAAAAAAGTGAAATTCAAAGAGTAGAATAGTATATAATTTTTTTCAAAATAAATACTTTCCTATAGTTAAGATATCGTCCCGAATACCTCCGACTGCCAGCATGTTACATTCAATATAGCGATGAACTTCGTCGTGGTGGAGGACTCGCCTACCGTATCATGAACTGCGCCTAGACTATCAAGTTTATGGGTACACAAAGAACCATGGAAGGTAACCCACATCCCTCGGCCACGCGGTTCAGCACACTGTGGGTATAAGCACATGAAAAATGAGACCTATAACCAAAAACGAGTGTAACTTTTGCATCCGTTGTTTGTTAGGGGCATATGATGTGGACAAGAGTTCCCGATCTTCTGAAAGGTTCGAGATACGTTGATTTGGTTGGAGGCGACACACAAATCGATCCGGCTTCAGAACAGCACGTTCAAAACTCCGCAATCATAGCACGTCGTCTCCTCTGGTTATCAACCGTCCTAATACGATTGACCTCGCCGAGAAGGCTAATCCCTGCCTGCGAATCAAGAACACAAGCAAGAACAAAGAAGAAGGCAACACAATTGCAGATGTATTTTGAATCTCACGAAGTTGGGGTCTCACAAACCGTGATGACGGCGAAACTGTTATGAACAGAGTAATCTAAGCAAAACCTGAACCCTAATAGTGCAGCGGCGGCTGTATATAAAGACACTAGGGTCGTGCAAGACCCTCTGGACGCGCCCCTAATTGGGCTCAACTAGCTACAAAGCCCAAAGGCCAAAAACAGGTGATGCAGCATCGAAACAGATTCTGGACTCCGCATGAATTTTGATATGAGACCGGTGGAATTGGAAAGGTCTTCTTCTTATCTTTCCGTGCATATGTAGAACATCCATATCCGAGTCCGTATGCGTCCTGGGCCTCCGTTTTAGTGCAGACTGGTCCTGAGCATCAAAACAGACTCGAAGTCAGTTTTGGTTGGGCCTCCACCTTGGCTTCCACGTCCTTGCTGGTCCTCCACGTCTCCAAGTCCTTCTCCCATCATCTCCTGATCCTCTCCATAATTCCTAATTACAATATAATCATTAGGTAGCAAACCATTCTCAAAAGTGACATATAATGAAGAATGTAGGAACGAGCTCACCTCTAAATTTAGTCGTCGTGCACGAGCTCTAGTCATTGGACCTTGCAAGTCCAGAATTGGAGGAGTGTTGCATGTATCCTTAGGAGTGATGTCCTCATCATCCTCCCCCTCTTGAAGTGGAGTCATCCGAGACTCAAGCTCATTCTCTTCTTCCAAGTATGGTTTCAAATCTGAAATGTTAAAAGTAGGACTAACCCCGAACTCGGGAGGCAACTCAAGTTTGTATGCATTATCATTAATCTTCTCAATTATTTTGAAAGGACCATCAGCTCTAGGCATTAATTTAGACTTTCTCAAATCTGGAAATCTATCCTTTCTCAAGTGTAACCATACTAAAACTCCTACATCAAGTTTTACTTCTTTTCTACCTTTACTACCAGCAATTTTATACTTTTCATTCATCTTTTCAATGTTAAGTCTAGTGGTCTCATGCATTTTTAAAATAAATTCAGCATGCTCCGTAGCATCAACATGAACTCTCTCATGAATGGGTAAAGGAAGTATATCAAGTGGAGTACGAGGATCAAAACCGTACACTACATTGAAAGGACTTACCTTGGTAGTAGAATGTGTTGCCCGATTATATGCAAACTCAACATGAGGCAAACATTCTTCCCATTGCTTCAAATTTTTCTTCAAAATAGCTCTCAACATAGTACCCAAAGTGCGGTTCACCACCTCAGTTTGTCCATCAGTTTGTGGGTGACAAGTGGTAGAAAACAACAACTTTGTACCCAACTTATTCCAAAGCGTGCGCCAAAAGTGACTCAAGAATTTTGCATCACGATCTGAAACAATAGTAGAACGCATATCATGCAAACGTACAATTTCTTTGAAAAAGAGGTCAGCAATATAACTAGCATCATCAGTCTTATGACATGGTATAAAGTGTGCCATCTTAGAAAATCTATCCACAACAACAAAAATACTATCACTCCCCCTCTTAGTCCTAGGCAGTCCTAAAACAAAGTCCATAGAAATATCCGCCCAAGGAATAGAAGGAACAAGAAGTGGCATGTATAAACCATGTGGATTCAAGCGAGACTTAGCTTTTTGACATGTAGTGCAGCGAGCAACAAAACGCTCAACATCTTTCCTCATCCTTAGCCAAAAGAAGTGTGTGGCCAAAATATCCTCCGTCTTCTTGGCACCAAAATGACCCATCAATCCACCTCCATGCGCCTCCTGTAACAACAAAAGACGAACGAAACCAACTGGAATGCATATGCGGTTAGCTCTAAACAAGAAGCCATCAGTCAACACAAATTTGTTCCATGCACAACCTTCTTTATAATGCAGCAATACATCTTTAAAATCAACATCAGCAGCATATTGTTCTTTAATTGCCTCAAGTCCAAAAATTCTACAATCAAGTTGAGACTATAAAGTATAGCGCCTAGATAAAGCATCAGCGATCACATTAATCCTTCCCTTTCTTATGTTTAATAATGTAAGGAAAAGACTCAATAAACTCAATCCATTTAGCATGTCTACGGTTCAAATTACATTGAGAACGAATATACTTAAGTGATTCATGATCAGAATGAATAACAAATTCTTTGGGCAACAAATAATGACGCCACGTCTCCAAACAACGTATAAGTGCATACAATTCCTTATCATACGTGGAGTAATTCAAAACAGGCCCAACAATTTTCTTACTAAAGTATGCAACATCTTGCATCAAAACACCACCAATGCCTATACCACTAGCATCACATTCAAGCTCAAAAATCTTATCAAAATTAGGTAAGTGCAGCAATGGTGCATGTGTAAGTTTATCCTTCAAAGCATCAAAAGACTCATGATGTACCTTACCCCAATGGAAATCAACGCCCTTCTTTGTCAACTCATGCAAAGGTGCAGCAATGGTGCTGAAATCTTTGACAAAGCGGCGGTAGAAACCTGCAGGACCAAGAAAACTCCTCACCCGTGTGATAGTTTTTGGTACAGGCCAGCTCTTTATGGCTTCAATCTTCACCTCATCCACCCAATTCCCTGTGGAGTCACAACATAGCCAAGAAAAGAGACTCGATCCGTGCAAAAGGTGCACTTCTCAAGGTTACCAAATAAACGTGCATCTCGTAAAGCATCAAAAACAGCACGCAAATGATGCATATGTTCATCTATAGATTTGCTATAAATCAATATATCATCAAAGTAAACTACCACAAATTTGCCAATGAAAGCTCTTAAAACCTCATTCATCAAGCGCATGAAAGTACTAGGTGCATTAGTTAAACCAAAAGGCATTACTAACCACTCATATAATCCAAATTTGGTTTTGAAAGCTGTTTTCCATTCGTCTCCAAGTTTCATTCTAATTTGATGGTAGCCACTACGCAAATCAATTTTAGTGAAAATTATAGCACCACATAACTCATTAAGCATGTCGTCTAGCCTAGGAATAGGATGATGATAGCTAATAGTAATATTATTAATGGCTCTACAATCTACACACATACGCCAAGTACCATCTTTCTTAGGAACCAAAAGTACAGGGACAACACAAGGACTAAGTGATTGACGAACATACCCATGATCCAAAAGGTCTTGAACTTGTCGGTGTATCTCCTTAGTCTCCTCAGGGTTGGTCCTATAAGCAGCACGGTTTGGCAAAGTAGCACCCAGAATCAAAATCAATTTGATGCTCAATTCCTCTCAAAGGTGGCAATCCCGGGGGTATCTCAGCTGGAAAAACATCCTCATACTCCTGCAAAAGGTTAGTGACAGCAGGAGACAAAGCACTAGAAGAATATCATTAAGTGAAAACAAAGCTTCTTTGCATATCAAAGAATAGCAAATATCATCTTTATCAGAAATTTTAGCAAGCTCAGATTTTGTTGCAAGACATGAACGACCTTGTAATTTAATTCCAGCACCCTTAGAACTTGAAGAATCATTAACATTACTAGGTGTAGAATTAGAATTAATAGGTTGTTGAATTTTAGGACCTTTATTTTTCAAACTAGCAGCTCTTTCTAAATCAGCTTGTACAATTTCAGCAGGGGTCATTGGTAACAAAGTAATTTTAGTTCCTTTATGCATAAAAGTGTAATTATTACTTCTACCATGGTGTACAACATCATTATCAAATTCCCAAGGTCTACCCAATAAAAGTGAACATGCTTGCATGGGTACAACATCACAATCAACAGAATCCACATAAGAACCAATGGAAAAAGGAACTCTGCAAGTTTGTATTACCTTAGCTTTTCCAGAGTCGTTTAACCACTGAATGTAGTACGGATGTGGATGTGGGCGTGTGGTCAAAGCAAGCTTGTTGATCACATCAGAACTCACCAAGTTATTGCAGCTCCCTCCATCAATGATGACACATGCTCGGCGGTTCTTGATGATGAAGAAAATCTAGAACAAGTTGTGGCGCTGCATCGTCGTGGGCTGATGAACTTGAGTACTAAGGACACGTTGAACAATAATGTTCATGTATCCCGTGGTGTCTCCGCCTCTAAGGACAAGGTCACTGCTGGTGGCAGCGACGTCCTCCTCCTCATCCTCCACGTCGGAGGTGCTCATGTAACCGCCATCATCTGTTGCCACATATGCCCGCCTACATGGACAATCTTTCTGCACATGACCAAGTCCATGGCAGCGGTGGCACTGAATCCCTGTAGTGCGCCCCGTCGAAGCAATAGAGGAGGCACTACTAGCTGGTACCTGCACAGAAGTTTTACCTGAGTGCACAGAAGGTGCAGGGGCTGATCTTGGGGCTGCAGAAACAACACTGGTTCCCTTGGTAGCTGCTGGTGGGGGCGGCCGGAAAGATGGCCTGGGCAGCCCCAAAGTCCCCGTCGAGCGTGGGGGGTAGGAGTTCCTTGACTTGCTGTACTCCTCAAAAGCATGGAAAAGTCCCTGTGATTCTTTCTCTGCAAGCATAGCATACTGGAAACACTGGGTGAGGGTATAATATTCTTTATAATCAAGAATGTCCTGAATTTCTTTTTGTAAACCAGAATAAAAGTGACAAATCTGATCCTCTACTTTTTCAACTACGGCACAACGAAACAAACCCTTCTGAAGCTCACTAAAGTACTCCTGAACAGTTTTATCTCCTTGTTCTAAAAGCTGCAGTTTATTACGAATCTCTCTATAAAAAGAAGGAGGAACAAAACGATCACGCATTGCTACCTTATGTTCTTCCCAAGTAGTAGGCAAATCAGTTTTAGCAGCTAGACCACTCCACCAAACAATAGCAAAGTCCTTAAACTCACTAGTAGCTTGTCTAACTCTATGTTGTTCAGGAACAAGGTGGGCATTAAATTTTTGTTCTACATCATCTCCCAATCAAGATAAACATCACCATCATACTGACCCGAAAATGAAGGAATTGAAAACTTAATTTTAGCATACGGGTCATCTGGAGCATAGTTACCGTGTGGACGACGATTGTAGTTATGGAAACCACCCATACCTTGAGTATTATGGTGCAAACGACGTCGTAATCTTGCGGTCCTTGTAGCTGACCTATCCACGGTGCCATCAGCCTTATACACCGTGTCTTCATCATGGACGTCATCAACGTCGTGGTTATTGGTGTTCATATCATTGGTCTTGGGGGAGGTCTCCAACGCGACAACCTGATCGGTTAACTTAGAAACCTGCTTCTCCAACCGCTCGATGCTTTCTCCGATGTGAAGCTTGCTGACCGCATCAGTAATGGCTCTGGTGATCGTCTCTGCCAAATCACTCTGAGCAGCCTGCAAAGCCTTCTGGAGCTGCTCTTGGCTCACGCACTCAGCAAATTGTGAGGGGGAAGCCATCTCTCCGTCGTCACTTCCGGCCATCACAAACACCAAAACAGGAAACAAACAGTGATAGTTATCCCTACAAAACAACTAAGCAGTGGTGCCTCTCAACACAGCCAAAGGAAACTCCTTATAAAGCTCTTGCAAAGTTCTGAAAAGCAAAGCAAAGGATACCAGGGAGGTGTGTTCCACGACTGCAAGGGTCACAAAAGAACCTATGTGCTGTCCAAAAGAAAGATGTAGAGCTAGGAAGGCCAAATATATATATGTGAGTGGAACACAAATCAAAAACAGATAGTAAAGCTGAATAAGTGCCCAAGTAACTTGTCCCTAGCTGTCGGTCTAAGTATGTCCTAGAACAGTGGTGATAGCAAAGTAGAAACAAGGAGACAAAGGCACACAGGCGATAACAGGGCGCTAAGTGCAAAACAGCCAAATCCAGAAATTTCAGGGGGCTAGATGTAGCACTAGTAGAAATCCCAAATTTCTTTTTTTTTGATTTTATTTTTTTGATATTTTTCTCCAACTTACCAACAATGGGGGAGAATCCACAAAAAATTTCAGCTCAAATAGAGGTAGGATGTGGCCTACAGAAAATCTTGAAGTTATAGAAAACGTCGGGTTTAAACTTAAATCAATTTTTTCTTTATCTTCCCGATTTTTTTTTGAATTTTTTGACAAGGGCACACAGGGCACAGCCTACTGGGGATATGCTCAACATTGAGTCAAGAATCTCCTGTAAAAATTTCAGCCAAAACGGACAACCGAGCGAAAAGTTATGCCCGTTTTACCGAAGGGGGGTCGGAGTCGGTTTTTCAGAAACCCGACTCGGGTTAGGGGTCGGGTTTGGAATCGGGTAAGATTTTTTTTTTTGGCGGCGTGGATGCAGTGGAAAGTGGAATTTGTGGGGATTGGTCTGAGGTGTTTGAAGGTGGGTTTAGGGTGGGATTAGGGTGGGTGTATCGATCAATCAACCCTAGCACACAAAGCCGATAGAACAAAGGATGGTGAAGGGGATGGCGGTTAGGGTGGCAAGGGAAACACTACTGATGACAAAAACACAAACTAAACCAGCGACTAAATAAGAACTAGGGCACAAACTCAACACTACGGACTCTGAAATTGAAATATGCAAAGGCTAAACACGTGGTTATGGGCTTAGGGGAATTTTTTTTTGGCTTTTCTATGGATGATAGGATGAATACAAAAACAAAATTAATTAAGGGTAGTGTGAACCTGACGGTGCACCTGAAGCTCTGATACCACTTGATTTGGACAAGGGTTCCCGATCTTCCGAAAGGATCGAGATACGTTGATTTGGTCGGAGGCGACACACAAATCAATCCGGCTTCAGAACAGCACGTTCTAAACCTCGCAATCGCAGCACGTTGTCTCCTCTGGTTATCAACCGTCCTAAAACGATTGACCTTGCCGAGAAGGCTAATCCCTGCCTGCGAATCAAGAACACAAGCAAGAACAAAGAACAAGACAACACAATTACAGATGTATTATGAATCTCACGAAGTTGGGGTGTCATAAACCGTGATGACGGCGAAACTGTTATGAACAGAATAATCTAAGCAAAACCCGAACCCTAATAGTGCAGCGGCGGCTGTATACAAAGACCCTAGGGTCGTGCAAGACCCTCTGAACGTGCCCCTAATTGGGGTCAACTAGATTCAAAGCCCAAAGGCCAAAAACAGGCGACGCAACACCGAAACATATTATAGACTCTCTCTTGTTTCGACGATTCCCGATGACTCCGGATGAATTTTGATATGAGACCGGTGGCATTGGTAAGGTCTTTTTCTTATCTTTCCGTGCATATGTAGAACATCCAAATCCGAAACAGACTCGAAGTCGGTTTTGGTTGGGCCTCCACCTTGGCTTCCATGTCCTTACTGGTCCTCCACGTCTCCATGTCCTTCTCCCATCATCTCCTGATCCTCTCCATGGTTCCTAATTACAATATAATCATTAGGTAGCAAACCATTCTGAAAAGTGACATATAATGAAGAATGTAGGAACGAGCTCACCTCTAAATTTAGTCGTCGTGCACGAGCTCTAGTCATTGGACCTTGCAAGTCCAGAATTGGAGGAGTGTTGCATGTATCCTTAGGAGTGATGTCCTCATCAGCATTCTAGAAAGCATGCGGCGAGGCCGACACCGACATAAAGCGAAATTCAAAGAGTAGAATAGTATATAATTTTACAAAAAATAAATACTTCCCTATGGTTGAGATACCGCCCCAAGTACCTCCTACTGCTAGCATGTTACATTCAATACAACGTCAAACTCCATCGCTGTGGAGGACTCGCCCATCGTATCATGAACCGCACCTAGACTACCGAGTTTACGGGTATACAAGGAACCATGCAAGGTAACCCACATCCCTTGTCCACGCGGTTCAGCACACCATGGCTGTAAGCACATATAAAATGAGACCTATAACCTAAAATGAGCATAACTTTTGCATCCGTTGTCCTATTGGGGCATATTTTTTTTTCTAGAAAGCTTCCGGCAAGGCCAACACCGACAATAAGCGAAATTCAAAGAGTAGAATAGTATATAACTTTTCTCAAAATAAATACTTTCGTATGGTTAAGATACTGCCCCGAATACCTCCAACTGCAAGCATGTTACATTCAATACAGCATCGAACTCCATCGTGGTGGAGGACTCGCCCACCGTATCATGAACCACACCTAGACTACCGAGTTTATGGGTACAAAAGGAACCATGGAAGGTAACCCACATCCCTCAATCATGCGGTTCAGCACACCGTGGGTGTAAGCACATGAAAAATGAGACCTATATCGTAAAACGAGCATAACTTTTGCATCCATTGTCTGATCAGGGAATACTTTTTTTTTCTAGAAAGCTTGCAGCGAGACGAACACCGACAAAAAGCAAAATTCAAAGAGTAGAATAGTATATAATTTTTTTCAAAATAAATACTTTCCTATAGTTAAGATATCGCCCCGAATACCTCCTACTGCCAGCATGTTACATTCAATACAGCGATGAACTCCGTCGTGGTGGAGGACTCGCCTACCGTATCATGAACTGCGCCTAGACTACCAAGTTTATGGGTACACAAGGAACCATGGAAGGTAACCACATCCCTCGACCACGCGGTTCAGCACACTGTGGGTATAAGCACATGAAAAATGAGACCTATAACCAAAAACGAGTGTAACTTTTGCATCCGTTGTTTGTTAGGGGCATACTTTTTTTCTAGAAAGCTTGCGGCGAGGCCAACACCGATAAAAAGTGAAATTCAAAGAGTAGAATAGTATATAATTTTACAAAAAAATAAATACATCCCTATGGTTGAGATACAGCCCTGAGTACCTCCTACTGCTAGCATGTTACATTCAATACAGTGTCGAAGTCCATCGCTGTGGAGGACTCGTCCACCGTATCATGAACTGCGCCTAGACTACTGAGTTTATGGGTACACAAGGAACCATGGAAGGTATCCCACATCCCTCGGCCATGCGGTTCAGCACATCGTGGGTGTAAGCACATGAAAAATGAGACCTATAACCTAAAACGAGCGTAACTTTTGCGTTTGTTGTCTGTTAGGGGCATACTTTTATTTCTAGAAAGCTTGCGGTGAGGCCAACACCAATAGAAAGCGAAATTCAAAGAGTAGAATATTATATAATTTTATAAAAAATAAATACTTCCTGATGGTTGAGATACCGCCGCGAGTACCTCCTACAGCTTGCATGTTACATTCAATACAACGTCAAACTCCATCGCTGTGGAGGACTCGCCCACCGTGTCATGAACCGCGCCTGGAATACTGAGTTTATGGGTACACAAGGAACCATGGAAGGTAACCCACATCCCTCGGCCATGCGGTTCAGCACATCGTGGGTGTAAGCACATGAAAAATGAGACCTATAACCTAAAACGAGCGTAACTTTTGCGTTTGTTGTCTGTTAGGGGCATACTTTTATTTCTAGAAAGCTTGCGGTGAGGCCAACACCAATAGAAAGCGAAATTCAAAGAGTAGAATATTATATAATTTTATAAAAAATAAATACTTCCTTATGGTTGAGATACCGCCGCGAGTACCTCCTACAGCTTGCATGTTACATTCAATACAACGTCAAACTCCATCGCTGTGTAGGACTCGCCCACCGTATCATGAACCGTGCCTAGACTATCGAGTTTACGCGTATACAAGGAACCATGGAAGGAAACCCACATCCCTCGTCCACGCGGTTCAGCACACTGTGGGTGTAAGCACATGAAAAATGAGACCTATAACCTAAAACGAGCATAACTTTTGCATCCGTTGTCCTATTGGGGCATATTTTTTTTTCTAGAAAGCTTACGGCAAGGCCAACACCGACAATAAGAGAAATTCAAAGAGTAGAATAGTATATAACTTTTCTCAAAATAAATACTTTCCTATGGTTAAGATAACGTCCCGAATACCTCCTACTGCAAGCATGTTACATTCAATACAGCGTCGAACTCCATCGTGGTGGAGGACTCGCCCACCGTATCATGAACCGCACCTAGACTACCGAGTTTATGGGTACAAAAGGAACCATGGAAGGTAACCCACATCCCTCAATCATGCGGTTCAGCACACCATGGGTGTAAGCACATGAAAAATGAGACCTATATCGTAAAACGAGCATAACTTTTGCATCCATTGTCTGATCAGGGAATACTTTTTTTTTCTAGAAAGCTTGCGGCGAGATGAACACGGACAAAAAGCGAAATTCAAAGAGTAGAATAGTATATAATTTTTTTCAAAATAAATACTTTCCTATAGTTAAGATATCGCCCCAAATACCTCCTACTGCCAGCATGTTACATTCAATACAGCGATGAACTCCATCGTGGTGGAGGACTCGCCTACCGTATCATGAACTGCGCCTAGACTACCAAGTTTATGGGTACACAAGGAACCATGGAAGGTAACCACATCCCTCGACCATGCGGTTCAGCACACTGTGGGTATAAGCACATGAAAAATGAGACCTATAATCAAAAACGAGTGTAACTTTTGCATCCGTTGTTTGTTAGGGGCATACTTTTTTTCTAGAAAACTTGCGGCGAGGCCAACACCGACAAAAAGCGAAATTCAAAGAGTAGAATAGTATATAATTTTACAAAAAATAAATACATCCCTATGGTTGAGATACAGCCCTGAGTACCTCCTACTGCTAGCATGTTACATTCAATACAGTGTGAAAGTCCATCGCTATGGAGGACTCGTCCACCGTATCATGAACTGCGCCTAGACTACTGAGTTTATGGGTACACAAGGAACCATGGAAGGTAACCCACATCCCTCGGCCACGCGGTTCAGCACATCGTGGGTGTAAGCACATGAAAAATGAGACCTATAACCTAAAACGAGCGTAACTTTTGCGTTTGTTGTCTGTTAGGGGCATACTTTTTTTTCTAGAAAGCTTACGGTGAGGCCAACACCAACAGAAAGCGAAATTCAAAGAGTAGAATATTATATAATTTTATAAAAAATAAATACTTTGCTATGGTTGAGATACCGCCCCGAGTACCTCCTACTGCTTGCATGTTACATTCAATACAACGTCAAACTCCATCGCTGTGGAGGACTCGCCCACCGTATCATGAACCGTGCCTAGACTACCGAGTTTACGCGTATACAAGGAACCATGAAAGGTAACCCACATCCCTCGTCCACGTGGTTCAGCACACTGTGGGTGTAAGTTCATAAAAAATGAGACCTATAACCTAAAACGAGCATAACTTTTGCATCCGTTGTCCTGTCGGGGCATACCTTTTTTTCTAGAAAGCTTACAACGAGGTTCAGCACACCGTGGATGTAAGCACAAGAAAAAGGAGACATGTAACCTAAAATGAGCATAACTTTTGCATCCATTTTCCGATTGGGGCATACTTTTTTTTTCTAGAAAGCTTGCGACAAGACCAACACCGACAAAAAGCGAAATTCAAAGAGTAGAATAGTATATAATTTTTTTCAAAATAAATACTTCCCTATGGTTAAGATACCGCCCTGAATACCTCCTACTGCCAGCATGTTAAATTAAATACAGCACCGAACTCCGTCAAGGTGGAGGACTCGCCTACCGTATCATGAACCGCGCCTAGACTACCGAGTTTATGGGTACACAAGGAACCATGGAAGGTAACCCACATGCCTCAGCCACGCGGTTCAGCACACCGTGGGTATAAACACATGAAAAATGAGACATATAACCTAAAATGAGCGTAACTTTTGCGTCCTTTGTCTATTAGGGGCATACTTTTTCTTCTAGAAAGCTTGCGGCGAGGCCGACAGCGACATAAAGCGAATTCAGAGAGTAGAATAGTATATAATTTTACAAAAAATAAATACTTCCCTATGGTTGAGATATCGCCCCAAGTACCTTCCTACTGCTAGCATGTTACATTCAATACAACGTCAAACTCCATCGTTGTGGAGGACTCGCCCATCGTATCATGAACCGCACCTAGACTACCGAGTTTACGAGTATACAAGGAACCATGCAAGGTAACCCACATCCCTTGTCCACGCGGTTCAGCACACCGTGGGTGTAAGCACATATAAAATGAGACCTATAACCTAAAATGAGCATAACTTTTGCATCCGTTGTCCTATTGGGGCATACTTTTTTTTTTCTAGAAACCTTCCGGCAAGGCCAACACCGACAATAAGCGAAATTCAAAGAGAGAATAGTATATAACTTTTCTCAAAATAAATACTTTCCTATGGTTAAGATACTGCCCTGAATACCTCCTACTGCACGCATGTTACATTCAATACAGCGTCAAACTCCATCGTGGTGGAGGACTAGCCCACCGTATCATTAGCCGCACCTAGACTACCGAGTTTATGGGTACACAAGGAACCATGGAAGGTAACCCGCATCCCTCAATCATGCGGTTCAGCACACCGTGGGTGTAAGCACATGAAAAATGAGACCTATATCGTAAAACGAGCATAACTTTTGCATCCGTTGTCTGATCAGGGAATACTTTTTTTTCTAGAAAGCTTGCGGCGAGGCGAACACCGACAAAAAGCGAAATTCAAAGAGTAGAATAGTATATAATTTTTTTCAAAATAAATACTTTCCTAGAGTTAAGATATCGCCCCGAATACCTCCTACTGCCAGCATGTTACATTCAATACAGCAATGAACTCCGTCGTGGTGGAGGACTCACCTACCGTATCATGAACTGCGCCTAGACTACCGAGTTTATGGGTACACAAGGAACCATGGAAGGTAACCCACATCCCTTGACCACGCGGTTCAGCACACTGTGGGTATAAGCACATGAAAAATGAGACCGATAATCAAAAACGAGTGTAACTTTTGCATCCGTTGTTTGTTAGGGGCATACTTTTTTTCTAGAAAGCTTGCGGCGAGGCCAACACCGACAAAAAGCGAAATTCAAAGAGTAGAATAGTATATAATTTTACAAAAAATAAATACATCCCTATGGTTGAGATACAGCCCTGAGTACCTCCTACTGCTAGCATGTTACATTCAATACAGTGTCGAACTCCATCATTGTGGAGGACTTGTCCACCGTATCATGAACTGCGCTTAGACTACTGAGTTTATGGGTACACAAGGAACCATGGAAGGTAACCCACATCCCTCGGCCACGCGGTTCAGCACATCGTGGGTGTAAGCACATGAAAAATGAGACCTATAACCTAAAACGAGCGTAATTTTTGCGTTTGTTGTCTGTTAGGGGCAAACTTTTTTATTCTAGAAAGCTTGCGGTGAGGCCAACACCAACAGAAAGCGAAATTCAAAGAGTAGAATATTATATAATTTTATAAAAAATAAATACTTTCCTATGATTGAGATACCGCCCCGAGTACCTCCTACTGCTTGAATGTTACATTTAATACAACGTCAAACTCCATCGCTGTGGAGGACTCGCCCACCGTATCATGAACCGTGCCTAGACTACCAGTTTACGGGTATACAAGGAACCATGGAAGGTAACCCACATCCCTCGTCCACGCGGTTCAGCACACTGTGGGTGTAAGCACATGAAAAATGAGACCTATAACCTAAAACGAGCATAACTTTTGCATCCGTTGTCCTATCGGGGCATACCTTTTTTTCTAGAAAGCTTACAACTGAGGTTCAGCACACCGTGGATGTAAGCACAAGAAAAAGGAGACATGTAACCTAAAATGAGCATAACTTTTGCATCCGTTGTCTGATCAGGGAATACTTTTTTTTTTGAGAAAGCTTGTGGCGAGGCGAACACCGACAAAAAGCAAAATTCAAAGAGTAGAATAGTATATAATTTTTTTCAAAATAAATACTTTCCTATAGTTAAGATATCGCCCCGAATACCTCCTACTGCCAGCATGTTACATTCAATACAGCAATGAACTCCGTCGTGGAGGAGGACTCACCTACCGTGTCATGAACTGCGCCTAGACTACCGAGTTTATGGGTACACAAGGAACCATGGAAGGTAACCCACATCCCTTGACCACGTGGTTCAGCACACTGTGGGTATAAGCACATGAAAATGAGACCTATAACAAAAAATGAGTGTAACTTTTGCATCCGTTGTTTGTTAGGGGCATACTTTTTTTCTAGAAAGCTTGCGGCGAGGCCAAGACCGACAAAAAGAGAAATTCAAAGAGTAGAGCAGTATATAATTTTACAAAAAATAAATACATCCCTATGGTTGAGATACAGCCCTGAGTACCTCCTACTGCTAGCATGTTACATTCAATACAGTGTCGAAGTCCATCGCTGTGGAGGACTCGTCCACCGTATCATGAACTGCGCCTAGACTACTGAGTTTATGGGTATACAAGGAACCATGGAAGGTAACCCACATCCCTCGGCCACGTGGTTCAGCACATCGTGGGTGTAAGCACATGAAAAATGAGACCTATAACCTAAAACGAGCGTAACTTTTGCGTTTGTTGTCCGTTAGGGGCATACTTTTTTTTTAGAAAGCTTGCGGTGAGGCCAACACCAACAGAAAACGAAATTCAAAGAGTAGAATATTATATAATTTTATAAAAAATAAATACTTCCCTATGGTTGAGATACCACCCCGAGTACCTCCTACTGCTTGCATGTTACATTCAATACAACGTCAAACTCCATCGCTGTGGAGGACTCGCCCACCGTATCATGAACCGGGCCTAGACTACCAGTTTACGGGTATACAAGGAACCATGGAAGGTAACCCACATCCCTCGTCCACGCGGTTCAGCACACTGTGGGTGTAAGCACATGAAAAATGAGACCTATAACCTAAAACGAGCATAACTTTTGCATCCATTGTCCTATCGGGGCATACGTTTTTTCTAGAAAGCTTGCGGCGAGGCCAACACCGACAATAAGTGAAATTCAAAGAGTAGAATTGTATATAATTTTTTTCAAAATAAATACTTTCCTATGGTCAAAATAAATACTTTTCTAGAAAGCATGTTACATTCAATACAGCGTCGAACTCCATCGTGGTGGAGGACTCGCCCACCATATCATGAACCGCACCTAGACTACCGAGTTTATGGGTACACAAGGAACCATGGAAGGTAACCCACATCCCTCGGCCATGCGGTTCAGCACACCATGGGTATAAGTACTTGTAAAATGAGACCTATGACCTAAAACGAGCGTATCTTTTGTGTCCGTTGTCTGTTAGGGCATACTTTTTTTCTAGAAATCTTGCGGCGAGGCTAACACCGATAGAAAACGTAATTCAAAGAGTAGAATAGTATATAATTTTACAAAAAATAAATACTTCAATATGGTTGAGATACCGCCCAGAGTACCTCCTACTACTAGCATGTTACATTCAATACAACGTCGAACTCCATCGCTGTGGAGGACTCGCCCACCGTATCATGAACCGTGCCTAGGCTACCGAGTTTACGGGTATACAAGGAACCATGGAAGGTAACCCACATCCCTCGTCCACGTGGTTCAGCACACTCTGGGTGTAAGCACATGAAAAACGAGGCCTATAACCTAAAATGAGCATAACTTTTGCATCCGTTGTCCTATCGGGACATACTTTTTTTTCTAGAAAGCTTGCGGCGAGGCCAACATCGACAATAAGCAAAATTCAAAGAGTAGAATAGTATATAATTTCTTTCAAAATAAATACTTTCCTATGGTTAAGATACCGCCCCGAATACCTCCTACTGCCAGCATGTTACATTCAGTACAGGGGCGAACTCCATCGTGGTGGAGGACTCGCCCACCGTATCATGAACCGCGCGTTTATGGGTACACAAGGAACCATTGAAGGTAACCAGCATCCCTTGGCCACGTGGTTCAGCACACCTTGGGTGTAAGCACATGAAAAATGGGACCTATAACCTAAAATAAGCATAACTTTTGCATCCGTTGTCCGATCGGGGCATACTTTTTTTTTCTAGAAAGCTTGCGGCAAGGCCAACAGCGACAAAAAGTGAAACTCAAAGAGTAAAATAGTATATAATTTTTTCAAAATAAATACTTCCCTATTGTTAAGATACCATCCCGAATATCTCCTACTGCTAGCATGTTACATTCAATACAGCAATGAACTCCGTCGTGGTGGAGGACTCACCTACCGTATCATGAACCGCGCCTAGACTACCAAGTTTATGGGTACACAAGGAACCATTGAAGGTAACCCACATCCCTCGGCCACGCGGTTCAGCACACCGTGGGTATAAGCACTTGTAAAATGAGACCTATGACCTAAAACGAGCGTAACTTTTGCGTCCGTTGTCTGTTAGGGCATACTTTTTTTCTAGAAATCTTGCGGCGAGGCCAACACCGATAGAAAACGAAACTCAAAGAGTAGAATAGTATATAATTTTACAAAAAATAAATACTTCCATATGGTTGAGATACCGCCCAGAGTACCTCTTACTGCTAGCATGTTACATTCAATACAACATCGAACACCATCGCTGTGGAGGACTCGCCCACCGTATCATGAACCGCGCCTAGGCTACCGAGTTTACGGGTATACAAGGAACCATGGAAGGTAACCTAGATCCCTCGGCCACGCGATTCAGCACACCGTGGGTGTAAGCACATGAAAAATAAGACCTATAACCTAAAATGAGCATAACTTTTGCATCCGTTGTCCGATCAGGGGATAGTTATTTTTTCTAGAAAGCTTGCGGCGAGGCCAACACCGACAAAAAGAAAAATTCAAAGAGTAGAATAGTATATAATTTTACAAAAAATAAATACATCCCTATGGTTGAGATACAGCCCAGAATACCTCCTACTACTAGCATGTTACATTCAATACAGCGTCGAACTCCATCGCTGTGGAGGACTCGCCCACTGTATCATGAACTGCGCCTAGTCTACCGAGCTTATGGGTACACAAGGAACCATCGAAGGTAACCCACATCCCTCGGCCACGCGGTTCAGCACATCGTGGGTGTAAGCACATGAAAAATGAGACCGATAACCTAAAACGAGCGTAACTTTTGCGTCCGTTGTCTGTTACGGGCATACCTTTTTTCTAGAAAGCATGCGGTGAGGCCAACACCGACAGAAAGAGAAATTCAAAGAGTAGAATAGTATATAATTTTACAAAAAAGAAATACTTCCCTATGGTTGAGATACCGCCCCGAGTACCTCCTACTGCTTGCATGTTACATTCAATACAACGTCAAACTCCATCGCTGTGGAGGAGTCGCCCACGTATCATGAACCGCGCCTAGACTACCTAGTTTACGGGTATACAAGGAACCAGGGAAGGTAATCCACATCCCTCGTCCATGTGGTTCAGCACACTATGGGTGTAAGCACATGAAAAACGATGCCTATAACCTAAAATGAGCATAACTTTTGCATCCATTGTCCTATCGGGGCATACTTTTTTTTGTAGAAAGCTTGCGGCGAGGCCAACATCGACAATAAGAAAAATTCAAAGAGTAGAATAGTATATAATTTCTTTCAAAATAAATACTTTCCTATGGTTAAGATACCGCCCCGAATACCTCCTACTGCAAGCATGTTACATTCAATACAGGGTCGAACGCCATCGTGGTGGAGGACTCGCCCACCGTATCATGAACCGCGCGTTTATGGGTACACAAGGAACCATGGAAGGTAACCAGCATCCCTTGGCCACGTGGTTCAGCACACCATGGGTGTAAGCACATGAAAAATGAGACCTATAACCTAAAACAAGCATAACTTTTGCATCCGTTGTCCGATCGGGGCATACTTTTTTTCTAGAAAGCTTGCGGCAAGGCCAACAGCGACAAAAAGTGAAACTCAAAGAGCAAAATAGTATATAATTTTTTCAAAATAAATACTTCCCTATAGTTAAGATACCACCCCGAATATCTCCTACTGCTAGCATGTTACATTCAATACAGCAATGAACTCTGTCGTGGTGGAGGACTCACCTACCGTTTCATGAACCGCGTCTAGACTACCAAGTTTATGGGTACACAAGGAACCATTGAAGGTAACCCACATCCCTCGGCCACGTGGTTCAGCACACCGTGGGTATAAGCACTTGTAAAATGAGACCTATGACCTAAAACGAGCGTAACTTTTGTGTCCGTTGTCTGTTAGGGCATACTTTTTTTCTAGAAATCTTGCGGCGAGGCCAACACCGATAGAAAACGAAACTCAAAGAGTAGAATAGTATATAATTTTAGAAAAAATAAATACTTCCATATGGTTGAGATACCGCCCAGAGTACCTCTTACTGCTAGCATGTTACATTCAATACAACGTCGAACTCCATCGCTGTGGAGGACTCGCCCACCGTATCATGAACCGCGCCTAGGCTACCGAGTTTACGGGTATACAAGGAACTATGGAAGGTAACCTAGATCCCTCGGCCATGCCGTTCAGCACACCGTGGGTGTAAGCACATGAAAAATAAGACCTATAACCTAAAATGAGCATAACTTTTGCATCCGTTATCCGATCAGGGGATACTTATTTTTTCTAAAAAGCTTGCGGCGAGGCCAACACAGACAAAAAGAAAAATTCAAAGAGTAGAATAGTATATAACTTTACAAAAAATAAATACATCCCTATGGTTGAGATACAGCCCAGAGTACCTCCTACTGCTAGCATGTTACATTCAATACAACATCGAACTCCATCGCTGTGGAGGACTCGCCCACCGTATCATGAACTGCGCCTAGTCTACCGAGCTTATGGGTACACAAGGAACCATCGAAGGTAACCCACATCCCTCGGCCACGCGGTTCAGCACATCGTGGGTGTAAGCACATGAAAAATGAGACCGATAACCTAAAACGAGCGTAACTTTTGCGTCCGTTGTCTGTTAGGGGCATACTTTTTTTCTAGAAAGCATGCGGTGAGGCCAACACCGACACAAAGAGAAATTCAAAGACTAGAATAGTATATAATTTTACAAAAAAGAAATACTTCCCTATGATTGAGATACCGCCCCGGGTACCTCCTACTGCTTGCATGTTACATTCAATACAACGTCAAACTCCATCGCTGTGGAGGACTCGCTCACGTATCATGAACCGCGCCTAGACTACCGAGTTTACGGGTATACAAGGAACCAAGGAAGGTAATCCACATCCCTCGTCCACGTGGTTCAGCACACTATGGGTGTAAGCACATGAAAAACGAGGCCTATAACCTAAAATGAGCATAACTTTTGCATCCGTTGTCCTATCGGGGCATACTTTTTTTTCTAGAAAGCTTGCGGCGAGGCCAACATCGACAATAAGCAAAATTCAAAGAGTAGAATAGTATATAATTTCTTTCAAAATAAATACTTTCCTATGGTTAAGATACCGCCCCGAATACCTCCTACTGCCAGCATCTTACATTCAATACAGGGTCGAACTCCATCGTGGTGGAGGACTCGCCCACCGTATCATGAACCGCGCCTAGACTACCAAGTTTATGGGTACACAAGGAACCATGGAAGGTAACCAGCATCCCTCGGCCACGCGGTTCAGCACACCGTGGGTGTAAGCACATGAAAAATGAGACCATAACCTAAAACGAGCATAACTTTTGCATCCGTTGTCCGATAGGGGCATACTTTTTTTTAGAAAGCTTGCGGCGAGGCCAACACTGACAAAAATCGAAATCCAAAGAGTAGAATAGTATATAATTTTACAAAAAATAAATACATCCCTATGGTTCAGATATAGCCCTGAGTACCTCCTACTGCTAGAATGTTACATTCAATACAGCGACGAACTCCATCGCTGTGGAGGACTCGCCCACCGTATCATGAACCACGCCTAGACTACCGAGTTTATGGCTACACAAGGAACCAGGGAAGGTAACCCACATCCGTCGGCCACGCGGTTCAGCACACCGTGGGTGTAAGCACATGAAAAATGAGACCGATAACCTAAAACGAGCATAACTTTTGCGTCCGTTGTTCGATCGGGGCATACCTTTTTTTTCTAGAAAGCTTGTGGCGAGGCCAACATCGACAAAAATTGAAATTCAAAGAGTAGAATAGTATATTATTTTTTTGAAAATAAATATTTCCCTATGGTTAAGATACCGCCCTGAATACCTCCTAGTGCCAGCATGTTACATTCAATACAGCGTCGAACTCCATCATGGTGGATGACTTGCCTACCGTATCATGAACCGCGCCTAGACTACCGAGTTTATGGCTACACAAGGAACCATGGAAGGTAACCCACATCCCTCGGCCACGCGGTTCAGCACACCATGGGTGTAAGCACATGAAAAATGAGACCTATAGCCTAAAACGAGCATAACTTTTTACGTCCGTTGTCCGATCGGGGCATACTATTTTTTTCCTAGAAAGCTTGCGGCGAGGCCAACATCGACAAAAATCAAAATTCAAAGAGTAGAATAGTATATAATTGTTTTGAAAATAAATATTTCCCTATGGTTAAGATACCGCACCGAATACCTCCTAGTGCCAGCATGTTACATTCAATACAATGTCCAACTCCATCGCTATGGAGGACTCGCCCACCGTATCATGAATCGTGCCTAGACTACTGAGTTTATGGCTATACAAGGAACCATGGAAGGTAACCCACATCCCTCGGCCATGCGGTTCACCACACCGTGGGTGTAAGCACATGAAATATGAGACCTATAACCTAAAACGAGCTTAATGTTTGCATCCGTTGTCCGATCGGGGCATACTTTTTTTTTCTAGAAAGCTTGCAGCAAGGCCAACACCGACAAAAAGTGAAATTCAAAGAGTAGAATAGTATATAAATTTTTTTCATAATAAATACTTCCCTATGGTTGAGATACAACCCCGAATACCTCCTACTGCCACAATGTTACATTCAATACAGTGTCGAACTCCATCATGGTGGAGGACTCGCCCACTGTATCATGAACTGCACCTAGACTAGCGAGTTTATGGGTACACAAGGAACCATTGAAGGTAACCCACATCCCTCAGCCACGTGGTTCAGCACACCGTGGGTGTAAGCACACGAAAAATGAGACCTATAACCTAAAATGAGCGTAACTTTTGTGTCCGTTGTCCATTCAGGGCATACTTTTTTTTCTAGAAAGCTTGCGATGGGGCCAACACTGACAAAAGCGAAATTCAAAGAGTAGAATAGTATATAATTTTTTTCAAAATAAATACTTCCCTGTGGTTAGGATACCGCCCCGAATACCTCCTACTGACAGCATGTTACATTCAATACAATGTCGAACTGCATCGTGGTGGAGGACTCGCCCACCGTATCACGAACAACGCCTAGACTACCTAGTTTATGGGTACACAAGGAACCATGGAAGGTAACTCGCGTCCCTTGGCCACGTGGTTCAGCACCCCGTGGGTGTAAGCACATGAAAAATGAGACCTATAACCTAAAACGAGCGTAACTTTTGCGATCTTGTCTGTTAGGGGCATACTTTTTTTCTATATAGCTTGCAGCGGGGCCAACACCAACATAAAGCAAAATTCAAAGAGTAGAATAGTATATAATTTTACAAATCATAAATACTTCCCTATGGTTGAGATATTGCCCCGAGTACCTCCTACTGCTAGCATATTACATTCAATACAACGTTGAACTCCATCGCTGTGGAGGACGCGCCCATCGTATCATAAACCACACCTAGACTACCAAGTTTATGGCTATACAAGGACAATGGAAGGTAAATCACATCCCTCGGCCACGCGGTTCAGCACACCATGGGTGTAAGCACATGAATAATGAGACCTGTAACCTAAAACGAGAATAACTTTTGCATCCATTGTCCGATAGGGGCATACTTTTTTTCCTAGAAAGCTTGCAGTGAGGCCAACACTGACAAAAAGCGAAATTCAAAGAGTAGAATAGTATATAATTATTTTCAAAATAGATACTTCCCTATGGTTAAGATACCACCCCGAATATCTCCTACTGCCAGCATGTTACATTCAATACAGCGTCGAACTCCATCGTGGTGGAGGACTCACCCACCGTATCATGAACTGCACCTAGACTACCGAGTTTATGGGTACACAAGGAACCATGGAAGGTAACCCACATCCTTCAGCCATGCGGTTCAGCACACCGTGGGTGTAAGCACATGAAAAATGAGACCTATAACCTAAAACGAGCGTAACTTTTGTGTCCATTGTCTATTAGGGGCATACTTTTTTTTCTAGAAAGCTTGCGGTGAGGCCAACACTAACAGAAAGTGAAATTCAAAGAGTGGAATAGTATATAATTTTTTTCAAAATAAATACTTCCCTGTGGTTAAGATACCGCCCCGAATACCTCCTACTGCCAGCATGTTACATTCAATACAGCATCGAACTCCATCGTGGTGGAGGATTCACCCACCGTATCATGAACAATGCCTAGGCTACCGAGTTTACGGGTACACAAGGAACCATGGAAGGTAACCCGCATCCCTCGGCCACACGGTTCAGCACACCGTGGGTGTAACCACATGAAAAATAAGACCTATAACCTAAAACGAGCATAACTTTTGCGTCCTTGTCCGTTAGGGGCATACTTTTTTTCTAGAAAGTTTGCGATGGGGCCAACACCAACAGAAAGGAAAATTCAAAGAGTAGAATAGTATATCATTTTACAAAAAATAAATACTTCCCTATGGTTGAGATACCGCCCTGAGTATCTCCTACTGCTAGCTTGTTACATTCAATTCAACGTCGAACTCCATTGCTGTGTAGGACTCGCCCACCGTATCATGACCTACGCCTGGGCTACCGAGTTTACGGGTATACAAGAATCCATGGAAGGTAACCCACATCCCTCGGACAAGTGGTTCAGCACACCGTGGGTGTAAGAACATGAAAAATGAGACCTATAACCTAAAATGAGCATAACTTTTGCATCCGTTGTCCGATCAGGACATACTTCTTTTTTCTAGAAACCTTGCGGCGAGGCCAACACCGACAAAAAGCGGAATTCAAAGAGTAGAATAGAATATAATTTTTTTCAAAATAAATACTTCACTATGATTAAGATACCGCCCCGAATACCTCCTAGTGCCAGCCTGTTATATTCAATACAATGTCGAACTGCATCGTGGTGGAGGACTCGTCCACCGTATCACGAACAACGCCTAGACTACCAAGTTTATGGGTACACAAGGAACCATGGAAGGTAACTCGCATCCCTCGGCCACGCGGTTCAGCACCCCGTGGGTATAAGCACATGAAAAATGAGACCTGTAACCTAAAACGAGCGTAACTTTTGCGTCCTTGTCTGTTAGGGGCATACTTTTTTCTATAAAGCTTGCGACGGGGCCAACACCAACAGAAAGCAAAATTCAAAGAGTAGAATAGTATATAATTTTACAAATAATAAATACTACCCTATGGTTGAGATATTGCCCCGAGTACCTCCTACTGCTAGCATATTACATTCAATACAACGTTGAACTCCATCGCTGTGGAGGTCGCGCCCATTGTATCATAAACCGCACCTAGACTACCGAGTTTATGGCTATACGAGGACCATGGAAGGTAACTCACATTCCTCGGCCACGCGGTTCAGCACACCATGGGCTGTAAGCACATGAAAAATGAGACCTGTAACCTAAAACGAGCATAACTTTTGCATCCATTGTCCGATAGGGGCATACTTTTTTTCCTAGAAAGCTTGAAGTGAGGCCAACACTGACAAAAAACGAAATTCAAAGAGTAGAATAGTATAAATTTTTTTTCAAAATAGATACTTCCCTATGGTTAAGATACCGCCCCGAATACCTCCTATTGCCAACATGTTACATTCAATACAGTGTCAAACTCCATTGTGGAGGAGGACTCGCCCACCGTATCACGAACAACGCCTAGACTACCAAGTTTATGGGTACATAAGGAACCATGGAAGGTAACCCGCATCCCTCGGCCATGCGGTTCAGCACACCGTGGGTGTAAGTACATGAAAAATGAGACCTATAACCTAAAACGAGCGTAACTTTTGCGTCCTTGTCTGTTAGGGGCATACTTTTTTCTAGAAAGCTTGCGGTAGGGCCAACACCAACAGAATAGTATATAATTTTACAAAAAATAAATACTTCCCTATGGTTGAGATACCGCCCTGAGTACCTCCTACTGCTAGCATGTTACATTCAATTCAATGTTGAACTCCATCGCTGTGGAGGACTCGCCCACCGTATCATGAACTGCGCCTAGGCTACCGAGTTTATGGGTATACAAGGATCCATGGAAGGTAACCCACATCCCTCGGCCATGTGGTTCAGCACACCGTGGGTGTAAGAACATGAAAAATGAGACCTATAACCTAAAACGAGCATAACTTTTGCATCCGTTGTCCGATTGGGACATACTTCTTTTTTCCAGAAAGCTTGTGGTGAGGCCAACACCGGCAAAAAGCGAAATTCAAAGAGTAGAATAGTATATAATTTTTTACAAAATAAATACTACCCTATGGTTAAGATACCACCCTGAATACCTTCTACTGCCGCATGTTACATTGAATACAGCGTTCAACCCCATCGTGGTGGAGGACTCGCCACCGTATCATGAACCGTGCCTAGACTACCCGCTTTATGGGTACACAAGGAACCGTGGAAGGTAACCACATCCCTCGGCCATGCAGTTCAGCACACCGTGGGTGTTAGCACATGAAAATGGGACCCTAACCTAAAACAAGCATAACTTTTGCGTCCGTTGTCCGATCGTTGGCATACTTTTTTTTTCTCGAAAGCTTGCGGCGAGGCCAACACCGACAAAAAGCGAAATTCAAAGAGTAGAATAGTATATAATTTTTTTCAAAATAAATACTTCCCTATGGTTAAGATACGGCCTCGAATATCTCCTACTGCCCGGCATGTTACATTCAATACAACGTCGAAACTCCATCGTGGTGGAGGACTCGCCTATGGTATCATGAACTGTGCCAGACTACCGAGTTTAGGGTA